>OV651820.1:39298242-39502817 GCA_927349885.1 Psylliodes chrysocephalus | reverse complement strand
GTCCGCAAGATGGGTACCCAAGTTGCTTTCAGTTGAACATAAACGTACTCGGCACAGCAGTGCGGCCATGGAAGGTTATATTCGACCCTATTCGTATTAGTATGAAGCGGAGTTAAATATACGTCTGCGGACTGGAACATTTATGCAATACAAGAACTAGAAAGGCTTCTAATAAATTGGTATCACAAATGTTCCCGGCTGGCTTAAATGTTATAGTTGGAGAGCTAGTAACACAAATTTCATTAAGTGTTTGATGCACTTTGAAATTTTGTAATTTGAAATCATTTGGATGGAAAAGCAGGTATACCTGTGTTGGCTAGCCAACATAAAAATAAGTCTTATTTACTATAGAAAGTGATTTTAAATTCATATTTCGAAGTATAATAAAAAAATGCATTTATTTTTAGATGACTTATGTGATTCCATTAAATTACAATATAGGTATCTTTTGACATGATAAAATTTTTCGTAAATATTTGTAATAAATTGTTATATACTATTATAAGCGATTCCAAACGCCTATCAATATGTGATTGGTGGCGCAAAGCGTACAGTGGTCCTAATTTGGATAGTGGGATAGCAAGTTGGTGGTTCGAGCCTCGAAACTTTTTTTTTTGTTTTTTTTTTCTTAAAAAAAAAGGAAAAATATTATTGTTTTATTATTTCACAGTTTTAGTAATTTAAAATGTTTAGTTTTTAAAAAGTATATACTTATTCAATGCATAGTAACGCATAACGAGGTCCATTCAAGTTCAGCTAATTTTAAAAATGCAAGCTTCCAGTGGAGACTTCGTTTATTTAAATTAAAAAAAAACAGGAATAGTATATTACATTACAAGAGTGGAAAGTGACATTTCTCACACGAGTGGGAAATATTGTCACACGAGGCACAAGCCGAGTGCGACTATCACACGAGTGTGGAAAATCACTGAATAAGTATATACTTTTTAAAAACTAAACATTTTAAATTATCAAGACTGTGAAATAATAAAACAATAATATTGTGTCAATACTAAAAATAACTGAATAACCTATATGTATTGTAAGAAATTAAAAATATTTTAAACAATATTAACTTCTCATTTATTCAATAAAAGAGAAAAAATTGTTTTCTTATCGGTCACCACGCTCAAAAAGTGTAACTTGAATTAATATCAGAGAAAACAATTGAATTAATATCAAAGAAAAAAAAATACTGCATAAATAAAATAAATAAATAATTATAATTGCATAAGTTGATAAAAATGCTATGCAATAGCTTTACCGCGGCAGTCCCCGAGTGCCACACGTATTTTTTTATATGATTTTAAGGAGAACTTTTACTTTGTAATCATATTATTATTTTTTTTTGAAGAATATCTCTCTTATCCACAGGATGATTTGTGGGCAACCCATGCCATCAAAATCTAGATATCAAAAATTACAATTTTCTCTACTCCCACAATTTTATCTAAAAAATGGCGACGGAATAATAGAAAAGACCCCAAAAAAACTACAATTATATCCGTTTTCCAAAATTTAGAATTCATAACTACAAAATAATTGCGATGAGGTTCTCAGCGATCGGATTTGCCGATATGCTTACTTCAATAGTTTTGGAAATGTGAACTATTATCTGCGCATCTTAATCCGTCACCGGCAGATCTATTGCATGCTCCCGAGACCGAAGCTATATTATTACATTACATGACCTCGACACCCGGTATTTTTCCTTGTACAAAAACCCGTAACTTGATCCATTGTAAAAATTAAAATGAAAGAAATAAATCATTAGACTTATGTAAACATTCTGGATTTTAAGAGGATTAGATTATTGAAATATTGGATTCAGTTTCCATAAAAATATAAAAGTGTTTATTACTAAAATCTGATATTTTTCTCGGTAAAATATTTACCGATAGCAATAAAATAAAAACTGATATTATGAGAATTATATCTCATAAAATCTGGAATTAAGTCCCAAATGGCATAATTTTGTGATTTTCACTTTTTTGCAAAAAATATATGTCTGAGTCTGTCATTACATCGATTTTTTTTTTAAGATATCTGTGTGTAAATATTACTTTTAGTATTAGATTTTATTTATGTATTGTTCTGTTTTAACTGTTTCGGCAAATTCCACATATGCCATGTGCCTTGCATTAATTAATTTAATAAGCCTTGAAAAAGAAAAATAAACGTCGAAACGTCGGCAAATTAAGAAGTAAATGTTTCCTTTTGGCACGTCCTCTTCCCACTAACCTCACACTCACAAATACATTTAAAGGACGAAAACTTTTACTGAATTACATCGGAACATACACAATTAAAATTGCTAATAATATTCAATATGAAGTAATTATTTCCGTTTTTACTATTTATTAATACAAAAAAAATGCTTTCTAAATGAAAAATACCTGTATGATAATATTAGAAGCACTCTTAAATTAAACGTTTAATCAATATCGTGCTAAGATTTAATGAAGTTCAACAATTTTCATCAGAAAAGGGCTGGAAATTCCACGAATCGCCAACTTGCCACTAAATTTTTTTTCATAATTTTCTCCACATTTTATGGAGTTTTCCACGTACGGTAGTGCCAGTATTGAATGGGTTATATAAACGGAAGGAAACACGAACATTTTAAGTAAAAAATCTTTTCGAATATGTGTAAATCATTAATGTTTGTATACATATACCATTTTGAATAATTAAATTCTAGAAAAAGTATTTAAACATTTAGACATGAATTTTATGCTCTCTTATACATTTCAAGACGGTAGATTTCGAAAATATGTACGATATCATGGCTTGCCTGGCGATCCCTAGTTGAGCCTGGTAACTCATAGGAGCCCGACAAAATACTTTTTCGTCCGTGTTTCATATGCCAAATTTAGGATTTTAGTTTTAATATTCTTAATTAAATTAATTTCATGTAGTTTTAATGAAATGAACTAATTATTTATAATTATAGACGAAATTAAAATGCTGTTATTTATCAATTTTACCCAAAAGTAACTCATTTTAATGTATGTTAACCTTAATGATTAAAAAATATACTGACAATTAGTTTGACAGAATTATCACTTATTTAAAATGTTAAAAATAAAAGCAGTTGGGTGACCAAAATATGAACAGCCTACTTTGGATAGTGATCGTAGAAAAAATAAAATGTGCAATGTATTTAACATTAGGTTATTATAAGAGTATTAATTTTAGTATTTATATTTGAGACTTTATTGTTATTCTAATATATGGGCAATATTATGTTTATTTATAAAACAAAGCTACAAAATGCTATTGACTGATGTCCTTCAGTCTGTTTTTATTTCATTTTTGTAAAAAAAATTTGAAACTGGATTGTCACCGTTATTTTAACAATTTATGTGTATATTATTTTTATTGTTTTATTTCTAATTTCTGTGCAATTGTATTAATTTTTGTTCCTGAACAATTATTTTTTTTATATAAAAAAATATTGCCTCTATTGGGTATAGGGTAAAAATGCATTATTATTAAAAAAAATTATGTAATCTCTAGTTACAATGATTGTCTATTGCTTCAAGAGATTCTTAACCGCTTAAAGGAATGGTGCAAAAGAAATAAGTTACCGTTAAATGTTAAAAAATATAATGACATTTACTAGAAAGGAAGCATCAATACTATATAATTATAACCTACAAAATTCCACATTAAATCGACCAGAACTGATTAAAGATCTTTGAGTTTTCTTTGACCTAAAATTAACGTTTACATCGCACACTGAAAAAACAACTGCTTCTGCTTATCGAATTTTAGGTTTTGTAATAAGGAATATAATATAAATTCAATGACTTTTCAAGGATGAAAATACTTTTCTCTTCGCTGGTTCTGTCAAAATTAGAATATGCCAGTATCGTTTGGAGTCCGATATACTCCAATCACATTAATCATTTGGAAAGAGTTCAACGAAGATTTTTTAAATCAGCTTGTCTTTTAAGTGAAGTACCTATCCCATAAGTGAACTTTCTCCAAGTTATTATTTAAACCGTTTCAATACATGTAGTCTTTTAAAAAGAAGAGCAATGCACTCAGTAATATTTCTATTCAAGTTATTAAATAACAAGATGGATTGTATTTCATGTTTGGAAATGTTTAACTTTCACGTCCCTAGAATTAATTCCCGAAGAAATCAACTATTCTATCAATAAGCACATAGAATCAACATATACAAAGCATCGCCTTTATTTCAAATTATCCTAAACTATTCAAACATTGAAGATGATATAGATTAGACTGGGCCAAAAAAATTGACTATTTTTTTTTTTGAAAAATATATCGAGAATGTCATTCAGGATGACCAAAAAAATCGTGAAAATTTGAGCCCTTAATATTAATTTTAAGAGGTCTATCATCGCTATTTTTGATTTTTGGTCATAATGTGATGTTTTACGTTAGAACTGTCAAAACTATAAAGTGAAAAAAATTCCTTTTCACTTATTTTTATATAAAATTAAATTCTCTACAAAAAAAGTTTGATTGAAAATTTTCGTCAGACGAGCCGTTTCCGAGTAATTGAGCATAATAGATCGATGTGTTTTTTCGATTTGTCCTTTTTACTTTGAAATTTTGTAACTAATGAATCAACGAATATTTAAAAAAAGCTCAAGTCGGATTCTTAAAGGACATTTAATGTTCTACAAAAAAGGTCTCCTAAAATTTTTACCTAAATTTAATTCTTCAAAAGTTATTCACGATTAAAATTGAAGAAAAAATTAAAATTTATTCCATAAAGTAGAAAAACAGGCTATAAAACTTTATTTAATTTTGGGAAATACAATCAAAATGATAGTATCCTTGTATTTATAAAAACTATAGGTATTCATTTTATAGGTCTCCTGCCAGTGATATCTAAAGTTTTTTAGATCAACTGGATGCAGTTTTACAAAAAGTGAAATATCCGATTAAAACTTGTTTATATGTGATATAAATATTGACTTAATAATTGATTGTGAAAAAAAAAATACCTACTAAAGCATTATAAATGAACACGGGTTTTTCTCAATAATTAATACACCTACTAGGGTACAAAATAATTCTAAAACCTGCTTAGACCATATTTTTATTAAATCAAAAAATAATAGATTTGATACACTTATTCCTATTACAATACCAACATCACTAACAGATCATTACACTACCTTACTACAATTAGTTCTTTATGAAAAAATAACCAGTAATCGCAATAAACCTCGGTATTACCAAATTATTGATAATAAAAAACTTGTCCAACAAATAAAAAACATTTCATGGAATAATGTCTTAAATAATACTTGTCTGGAAACTAAAACAAAAGAATTTATTAGTTCTATACAACAATGTGTGCAAAATTCTAAAAAAAAACATTAGGATCAAAAGCAACGAAAAAAAAAGGAAAAATGGATGACAAGATCTCTTATTAACTCGGTAAATGAAAAAAATTATACATAAAATACAGACAACAAAATAACTTAGATTTAAAACAAACTTATCTAAACTATAAGAAAGAATTAAAAAAAAAAATCAAACAAAAAAAAAATGAATTATTACAAAGAACAAATAAATAAAGATCAAAACAATTCGAAAAATATGTGGAAAACTGTAAACGAAATTCTAAAAATCTCAGATTCGAAAAAAATAACAGAGGCGAGATAATAAGAGATCCATCAGAAATGTCTGAAGTTTTTAATGACTTTTTGTAAATATCGATGTCAATTTAGCAAAAAGTATAAAAAAAGATCCTACATATATTGAAAAGCTTAAAACTAATACAAATTCAATGTTTTTGAATCCAACAAATCCAGAAGAAATAAAAAATATTATCACTGAAAAACAAAAAAGCTCCAGATTATGAAAACTTAACGGCAGAAACACTCAAAATAATATTATCTTACATAGTAGATCCCATTTTATACTTAATTAATAAGTCATTTGAACAAGGCATTTTTCCCGACGCTTTTAAGTTGTCAATAGTAACATCAATTCACAAAAATAACGATATTACAGAACCAGAAAATTTTATTATCTTCTGCTCAATATGTGTTTAGAGATAAAAAAAGTACGCAAGATGCTATATTGAATTTGACAAAAAATATTTATTATTGTTTGGATAAAAGCATACCATCTTTAGCAGTTTTTATAGACCCTCGTTAAGCTTTTGATAATGTGGATCATAAAACATTATTAGTAAAACTCAAAGATTTGGTTGTAAGAGGCACAGCATGTAAGTATTTCGAAAGTTATTTTATAAATCGGCGACAGTGTACTAGAATTAATAATCAACTTAGTAAAGAACAAAAAATAACTTGTGGTGTATCTCAAGGCACGGTTGTGAGTCCGATATTATTTACAGTTTATCTAAATAACATATTTATTCTTGAATAAGGAGGTATAATCTTTAGTTTTTCAGATGATACTGTAATTTTTTATAAACATTCTGATTGGTTTTTATTAAAACTATTAGTAGAAAGTTACTTATTAAGAATTAACAAATGGTTTGACCACAGAGCTTTATCAATGAATGTAAATAAAACAGAATACCTACGGTTCAGTAGTTTGGTACCATCTCTTCCAGAGTTTGATTTAAGAATTGGTGATAACATAACTATAAAACTATAAAAATTAAGTATCTTGGTATTGTAATAGATCCACACTTAAGGTGAGACGAACATATCTATTATCTTGTAAAGAAATTGGGATTCCTGTTGTTTCGATTCAAGCAAGTTACTCCAGTTCTTAATTTCCAACAAAAAAAAATTATCTATCACAGTTTAATGCAATCACATCTCAACTATGGTATCATAGGTTGAGGAGAGGTATCAACAACATACCAAAATATGCTAGAAGTATCTCAAAAGAAATTCTTAAAGCTGATATTAAATATAGATCCAAGATACTCGAGTAGTTCACTATTTTTAGAAACTAAAATTTACGATATAAACCAATTATATTACAAACAACTAGCTATTACCCAATATATCAACAGATCTGATTCAGAAACAGCTTTACATCAATATCCAACCAGACAAAAAAATTAATTTGTACTGCCATATAAAAACAAAAAAGTTGGTCAAAGAAGCTTTGAATATCTAGGGCCTAAAACCTTTAACTCTTTGCCAGAAACTGTAAAAGAAGCTCCCATATTAAATACCTTTAAACATAGATTAAAAGCTTTCATGGACACGACACCTAGAACAGAAATAGATAAATATATAGAAATGTAAATTGTAAATATAAAACCTAACTCAAAATAATTCTTATAAAATCTTCAAACAAACAAAGAATCATAAAAAAAAGAAATATAATTTTAAAATATATATACTTACCTGACCGTAGATTTTATCTTTTAGTAATTTATAAGTATCTATTTAAGTCGTTTAGAATAATTTAATTACCTGTTAATTTTAATTTTCCCACACGCAAATAACTTTATAGTTATTTCAGTGGTTTTCTCAGTGTTTATTTTATTTATTGTATTGTATTATTATATACGTACTATTTCAGTAATGTGCCATACATAGTACTGCCAAATATCGTATACAATGAGTTAAATGAGTTATTTTTTATTCACAATCACTCTGTATTAAATTATCAGACGACCAGATTTTCTTTAAGTGTCTCCCTTCCTATTATTTAACTTACTAAAAGTTTAAAAAGTTTCTCTTATTTCTATCTATAAAAAGCTGACAGACATAGAGGTATTTTGTGAACTTTCACAAAACTTCTCTTTAAAACAGTTTCAGAACTTCTAGCAAGAAATTGCGTCATGTCCTGTGGGCAAATTTAAAAGAATGCATAATAAAAATAACCGAAAAGCTTATGAATTTTAATGCGGTTTTAAATTTTTTGAGTAATTTTAAATAAAACTTTTATCGCGAATTTAAATTTTAACTGTTTTTCTTTCTTCATTTCTTTTCGAATTTTATGTAGTAAAATTAATATTAGTGTTTGAAAATAAGATCCAAGAAAGAAAAACTTTTAGAAAGCATGGATTTAGATAAAATCTACATAACATACGTTTTATTAATAATTAAGCTTCTTAAAAGTTCATTATAAAGGCATAATAAATTGATCAAATTGCCTATATAATGATCTGTACTGACCAATGGCTGTTAATCTACTAATAATTAATGTCTTTTAATATGCGGCGTACCAAGATAAGTAATACCTTTTAATTGAAATCCTTTTTCAAATTTCAATAAAATAACATTCCTATTACCTACTTATACCTCAAATAATAACAATAATAATCTAATGTTATATAATAGCCTAACTACTTAATCTTATTTAGAATAACGAATATTTTTTAATAGTTACTGAGTATTCACATTAGTTACTTGTAATTGCTTTGTTATAAATTATGTTGAAAACCTTAGACCAGTCTGCAGCTTTTCTAATTATTTCTACATTGACACACATTTTCTATACTGCAGATGTACTGCAATGTTCGTCTTTTAAAACTTAGAAATAGCCTTTATACTTGTACTGCTATATTTTCAGTTATCCTGTTTTGCAAACTTAGTAAGCTACATAAGAAGCAAATGCTTCATTACATCATATTATTGACACACGGGTAAAGATTAGCCGCGGTTTCCCAAGTGTAGGTACATGATATCACAAACAGTTTATGGTTGTTATTACGTAATTATCACTCTCATCCATTAATTGCTATTTCAAATTAGCGTAGGTGTCCGTTAAACTAAATTACTGGCACATTAAACCGATGATCTAGCCAACAAATTTTATGATTCCGGAAATGGGATATTAAATTTTGATTGGTTGATATCAATATAAATGTGGTTTGGCAGAAATTGATTAAACCATTAAACATAAACAGTATAATGGAATTTTAAAATATTTTTTAATATATCCGACGCAACCAATTGACGTAAATAATTAACGGCAATAAATTCTTCATATATGGAAAATCTGTCAAATTACAATAAATGCGAATACGAATGTTTTATATTTCAATAAAATCAATAGATTGACGTCTATATGTAATATGTCCATTATGTAATATAAATTATTGAAGTAGCTATATAAAAAAGACAAACGAGGATGGAAAGAGAAAAAAACAATGGAAAAAATATCCGTTTTTACATAATCTTCTTATCGCTCAATATACTTCGCTACACGGTATTCAAGGCTCTTAAAGCCACTTATATAGGCCAATTCGTCCAACTCTTAAAAACAGGCGTATCTGCTGGCAATAACTTCCAACTCGGAGGCAAAATCTTACCAGTATGAATTTTTTTAATTTTGGAAATAAACTGAAATCCGAACGAGCATTTTAGGATTAACCAATATTTTTAATATACAAAATGATCTGATTATGTGCAACTGGAATCTTAATACTATTGATGTTGAAGTAATTTATCATGAGTTAAATTCAAATTGTAAAAGAGTTATTAATAAGGTTGACCCTATTCAGACATGTAAGTATAACCCTAATGAATGTAACCCTAATGAATGTAACCCTAATGAATGTAACCCTAATGAATGTAACCCTAATGAATGTAACCCTAATGAATGTAACCCTAATGAATGTAACCCTAATGAATGTATCATGGTTTGATAATGAGGTTAACAATAAAATTAAAATCCGAGATAATGCTTACAAGTCTTTCAAGTCATGTGCAGAACAGTAAAAGCTGAATATGTGGAAAAAATTTAAAAAATGTAGAAATGAGGTAGTTAATGTGCTGAAATAAAAAAAAACTACTCATTATTTTAATAAAATTGATTGTTTCAAAGAAAATCCTAAAGAGATGTGAAAACTTAAAAAAAACTAGTAAATATTAGATTAAATGATGTGACTGATAATGTTCAATTTAGTTATCAAACAGGCCATCCTTTATGATAATGTTGATATAGCAAATAAATTTAACAAATATTTTGTTCAAAGTATTATGGATATTATTGGAAGTATTGATGCAACTGTTCCCTGGCATAATCTAAACAATAATTTATACTTACCATTTTACAACTTCAATTTACTAACTTTACATGACCTATATAAAATTTCGAACTCGTTAGATAATAAATATTCTGCATTTAATATTCTTAATTCTAAAGTTCTAAATGAAGTGTATGCAACAATTGGGCACATTATTCTAAACTTAATTAATACCTCACTTGATACTGGCAAAGTTTCATCTGAACTAAAAGTTAGTACTATTGTTCCAATTCAAAAAGTTAATAAAACAATAAAATCGGAAGAATTTAGGCCTGTAAATACTCTCCCGTCAATTGAAAAGGTATTTGAGCTGGTTGTGTATAAACAACTACTTGAACATGTTATTAATAATTCTATTTTAATAACTACCCAGTCTGAGTTCAGAAAAAAGTATTTCTGTGAGTCTGCATTACAGTTAATGGTGAGTAAATTTAAAAATGATGTGGATGATAATATATATGTAGTAGCTGTTTTTTTAGATCTGAAACGTGCATTTAAGACCATTGATAAGGGTATTTTACTTAAGAAAATTCAACAATATGGTGTAGGTGAAAAAGTATACCAGTGGCTGAATGATTATCTGCAAGGTCGTAGACAAAAAGTACATTTTAACAATCAGACATCACCCAAAATTAACATTGACACAAGGGTTCCACAAGGAAGTGTCCTAGAGCCGCTGTTTTTATATTTGAATGATATTCGACTGTTTGTTGATTGTGAATTGCTTCGATATAAATTTAATGAGTGCAATCGAGAAAATGAATAAAATACTGGAAAAAGTTGCTCAGTATTTTCAACTTAACAAATTGAAATCGAATGTAACTGAAACAAAAGCTTTTATTTTTACAACTAAACATAAATATAGCTTACTCGATATCAATGATGTTAATTTACAAATAAATGGTGAAAAAATCGCAATAGTCCCAACTATTAAGTATTTAGGTATCTGATTAGATAATCTACTTACTTTTGATAATTTCTTTAATTATATTATTAAAATTTTTTTGAAAAAAAAAACTATATTTCTTCTCTAGAATTTCAAATAACTTGTCAACTTTAACTAAAATAACAGTATATAATACAATTTTTTAGCCTCATTTCGATTACTGTGTCTTAATTCTTCATTTATTTAATCTTAACAAGTTAAATCAACTTCAAAAACTACAAAATCGAGGCATGCGCATAATATTAAAAACTAATCGTCTTACACCAATTGCCACAATGTTAAATTCTCTTCAATGGTGTTCGATTCAGCAAAGGTTGTACTACTTGACAATTATGTTTATTTATAAAATAATTCATTCTTTGGCCCTATCCTACTTTCATCAATTTATTTGTTATCATGGGGATATTCATGATTACAGCACAAGATAAACTAACGATATATTATACAATAAAAAAGTTAATTATTCGAAATCACAGGCATCGTTATTGTATAAAGGTTGTAATATGATCTTATTATTTTATCTATTTTTATAGTGTTTTAAGCTCTATGATTTTGGGGCGTGGGTCAGGTTATTAAACAACTCGTATTACTTTGAAAAAGAATGTTGAGCGCCACTATATTTAAAACTTTTTAAACTTGACAATCGATTAGTGATGAAAATATAGAAAATCACTAACCATTAAGATATTATAATTAAATAAGGTATCGACAAATTCTAATTCACAGAGACTTACTTATTCAGATTTAAATGATTTATTAAAACTTATCTGTGGTATAACAGGTAACAGGTAAAGGGGATTCGTATGATACGCTTGGATATCACCAACTGTTAAATCTTCATAGGTAAAGTTAAATCTCGTGGACTTCTTTGGATGGCTCGAACTAAACCTCTTGATATACTTGAAACAATTTCTGTAGCTGGAACTAAACTTCTAAGTTTCAATAATTGTACACATGCAGTTTGAACGTTCTTCCAAATAATCTTTTTCGATAAAACTTCTACAAAACTTCTACAGAACCATCGTTATAACTTCTATAGAACCATCGATATAACCTATAGAACTTCTACTGAACCATCTAGATACAGCCAGGCTACAAGGCAAAAGGTAAAAATATCATGAAAGGAGCCAGGAAGAGTATATAGGAAACAGATAAGATGCTTTTTACTATCAAATGAACAAATTAAACTATTATTTGAATAGTTACACAGAGACTAGAATTAATATGAATAGGAAAAATCTTATTTAACATATTTAAATATAGTAAAGCATATTATCTCTTTCCTAACAAAATAATATATAATATTATATACAATGAATTATCATGTGCCATTCAATGTTGAGGTTATGTTTCAGATTTGACATTTTAATTAGAATTTCTTGTACAAAATATATATTTTCAACAAAATATCGGTAGGAAACTTACCTTTTTAAAATCAGACGGTCATTAAAAATATTAAAGACAATTAGTACATTGGATGTACAAGATAAAAGATAATTTTTAAATTAACATATTCGCTGACAGAGACGAATCGAAATGACAATCAAGTTTTGGCACAAGGCATAAACGACATATGACGTTAGGGTAGAGATGTTTGCGTCAAGATAACGAAAACGGTTACAACCGTTACAAGGTTTCCAAGAATATAATAAACTGCCCAGGGGCTTGAAGGACTGTAATTCATTAGCAAGTTTTAAAAAAATTGACAACTTTGATTAAAACTTTTATATATTTGATTATTACTTTTTTATTTTACTTTTTTATTCTTTTTTTTTAATATTTGGGTTCATGCTTTTAACTGTTATTTGTTTTATTGTTAATTAAAGCTGTCTAAACTCAAGATTAAAAGTATATTTGTAATGTGTAACAAATTTATTTTTCTTAACTTAGATTATGTTAATGTTAATAATAATTATCTTTAAGTTTTAAGTGTACTGTATTTGAATTTCTATTAGTTCAGGATCCGTATGTAAGGTCGACCTTCACCCATCTGTTTACCGGATGAAAGTTTTTTTTTATTAAATAAAATATGTTTTTAAATATACCGTAAATGGGTTGCCTAAGAAAATACGGTCACGGCCATTTTTTACTTTCCTCTCTGTGTACAGATAAGGAAAGTATAGGAATCATGATAAAAGTTGTTTATGCTGTCTTTCTCTATTATTTTGTTTCTATACATGATTTTCCTAAAATGGGCCTAATTTGAGATATTTGATGAAAAGTGCAAATTTCGAATTTTGAAGATAATTCAAAAACAGATGAAGAGAAAAACACCAAATTTTGAACTTAAGCTTTAATCTATCCTGCGATGAGCTGATTAAAGTTTGGGCACAGTCAAAGCATTTTGGGAATACTTAACAGGGTGTCGTTTTTTTTACTTTAAGAAAATAAATAGTGTGGACCGAATTTTCTTAGGCAACCCATTTGCAGTATATTTAAAAACATATTTTATTTAATAAAAAAAAACTTTCATCCGGTAAACAGATGGGTGAAGGTCGACCTTATTTCGGATCTTAGACTATATAATAGTTTTTTGTGTATTAGGTTTATCCTACTTTAATAAATAAATAAATATCTATTACACAGTGACAACAATTTGAATTAGGAAAAACACTAAGAAGCAGTTGTATTAAAGATCAATTCGATTTACATACATATTCTCTGCAAAAACATTTCATCTTTACTGAGCATTATTACCGAGCCCTTGTTTTTGGAGAAGTCGAATTGGATTCCTTCTAATTACCCAGGTATTAGAAGGATCAGAGTTGGGTGCCGTTGGGATTAACTGGATTTTAGCGAAATAACACAAAATTTAAAATAAGTTACTACCATTGTTGCCATATCTATGGTCATAAAATTACTAACAGAATAAATCTAAGTCAATAATGACAAGTACCATTTATTTCTACAGGGCAAATCAGTGCGAAATATTTTAGGGTTGCTGAAGTTATTTTGTTAAAAAAGTTTCTATAAACTTAGGTTGTAATATGCTTCATTTCCGAGATACGGAATGTTTAATTTTGAATTTTTTATTTATTTTTATTAATTATTTCATAGAGTTTTAAAGATAATAATTTAAAATTCGCATAATGCTTTGGATGCATAAATGTGCATTTTATTGGGGTGGTCAGAATAATTCTGTTTGCACCAGTGGAGTTCGTGCAAAAATGTCACAAGTTTTTTAATAAAAAATGACGCGCTACTGACTTTTTCTCACCGAATTTTTTAAGAAAATAACTTCGGCAACCACCCCCTAAAATATTTCGGTTTATTTACCCTGTATACGCAAAACAAGATAATGTATGTCCCTTTAAGTTGGAATCATATGGAAAACTTAATTTTAGGAAAAAAAGTAATTCTTCATAAAATATTCTGCATTATCTAAAACCTAGAATACAGTCATCAAATATCAAATTTTTTTAGAGGTATACGAGGTTTGTCAAAAGTACGTTTATTTTTGACACAATCAAAAATTTTCATTAAGAAAAGTTGGTTAGAATTGACAATTACATTCAAATATGCAATTACACCGATCTATCTAAAAAATCAGACATTTTCTAGATTTTGCATTGATCCACCTAATTACGGTCATCCATAATTTTTTTTCTCTCTTCTCTACTATAAACATGATACGCTTTTCTTTTCTTGATATTTGTAAAGAATTTAGCAATTTTCTTAATGAAAATTTTCGATTTTGTCAAAAATAAACTTACTTTACTCTTGAGCAAAATTCATATTTTTTGACAAACCTCGTATACTGCTTGAAAAATTTGATATCTGATGATTGTATTTTAAGGGACATACTGTATATATAATAAAATTGTATATTTTATTTTATTTGTTTAGAGTGGATTGAATATTTTATTTTGAATGTACTTCTTTAAAAAATGGTGTTTGATTAAATTTTAAAAAATGATGAAGGATTTATTTTAGTTTTGAAATTTTGTGGAGTATTTTATTTTTAAAAATAGTTCTTTAAAAAAATAAGAGTATTTTGTTTAAAAATGATGAAATATTTACTTTAGTTTTAAAATTTTGTGGAGTATTTTATTTTGAAAATAGCTTTTAGAAAAATGGTTTATTTAGGTTTAAAAAAATGTGGATGATTTATTAACAAAATGGCGGTTAAGTTTTACCAGTATATTTTAGCGAGGAACAATTTTATATCCTTGTTTGTTATTGTAAGTTATTCTGCATCACAATTCCGCCAAGTATCTTGTACTAAACCTAGAATTGAAATGGGAGAGCACATAAAAAAAGTGTAAAACCCCGAAATGAAATTTTAAAATAAAATCCTAAGATGCTTTCGAAGATTTGGTGAACAATTTTTTTATATACATAGTTTCTTAAAAAAAGGTGTCGATTTAGTTTAAAAAAAATGGTGGAGGATTAATTTTTAAAAAAATGGCGGAAACTTTTAATAATTATTTTTAAGAATTAAACACTATTGGTTTTTGTTAGGAATGAACCTAGAACCGTAATGGAAGAGTACACAAAAAATTGTAAAGAAGTTGACAATAAATTCAAAAAAATGTAGTGTAATTTTTTAAAATAAAATCCTGAAAAACTTGGTTCTATCGAAACGATTTTCTTCATAGAAGATTCTAACATCCAAGTAATAAAGAAGTAATAAAGGTGCAATTACTAAAAAACTTTTAAATGGAGCTCAAAAAGAAACAAACAACGCGTACTGTAAACTTTCATTTTAATGTTGTTGCTAGTGTAAGACAGTGTAGCCTCACTAATTGTAATACTATCCTAAAAGTAATTAATGGGGACTTCTTAGAAAAGTAATTAATAGATTTTAAGATTACAATTGAGGGTTAGTCAATTATGACTAATAACAATGCCTATACACAAAAAAATAGCCACTTTTATTTTGGAGTTTTGAAATTTGGTAGAGGATAGTTTTGCAAAGTAGTGGAGGAGTTAGTTACAAAAATGGTGTACGATTTATTTGAAAAAAATTGCCAGTTAGTTTTACTACCATTTTATTGTTTGTTATTTAGTGTATGTTATTCTGCATCACAATTCTGTCTAGTACCCAAGGAAGATCGTAGAACCTAAATGGAAGAACACATAAAGAAAAAGCGTAAAAAACTTGATAGTAGATTTAAAGATATAATTAAAAGTCTAATAGAGCTTAGATAATCATGCATGCTTCAAAGGCAAGCAATCTGGCCATAATGCAGATCACAAAAATGACTCGAATTCTCAATGTACCCACACCTCACAATATTCACTTTGTAATGAAAATATTCTTATCCCAACAAATATAGTTCAATCACTACTTCTACCACCATTTTCTAAATCTCCACAATCATCATCACAACAGTTAGAATCACTGCCTACTACAGAACCTTCATCTACAATCCCGTCACAAACAAACTCTATAGACCTACCAGAAACATCATCTCACAATCTGTAAAATCCTAACGATAATAATATAACCATTATGGATACTACTCAGGAAACAAACAAATCGTATCAGAGATGCCGCCTCCGGTAGCTGAGAAAAACATTTCCACATCAGCTTTCTCAGTCAAAAAACATAAAGGTGAAAACGAGAAAGTTATTCTTAATAAAAAAGCTAAAAATTTTACTAATAGAGAAAAGTAAATCGTACAAATGTGTAAATGCGGAAGTTTGGATGTATGGATGGATGTTTGTTGCTCAATCACGCAAGAACGGCTGAACGGATCTGAATGAAATTTAGCACAGAGATAGATTATAGTCTAAAATAGCACACAGGATACGTTTCACCACGAAAAAATATACGGTTTCCGTGGGATAGATTTGTATTTGTTTTTAAAAGTCATGATTTTTTGAATATTGTTATTAAAACATGACAAGTTTTAAAAGCAATTTTAAAAAACAGACTTCAAAATCGTGCAGATGCCATCACCACATTTTAACGAAATTTATGAGACCACCCCTGAGGTACCCTTTTACTAACAAAATAAGAATTATAGAAATCGGACAAGGTGTTAAAGAATTATCGCTAAACATACATTAAAAATGAAGAGTTTGAGGATTTTTTAATGGATTCAAATTATTAGATTTTGACCAAATTAATATGGAACCACTCTTGAAGTACCTTCTTTCTAGCAAAAAAAGAATTATTGAAATCGGACACCGTATTAAAGAATTATCGCTGAAAATTAAAACAATATTATGACGAATTGAGAACTTCCTCCTTTTTTGAAGTCGGTTAATAAGTAATTGGATTGTAAGATTTTCAGAATAAAACTTTAGATTATTCAATAATAACTAGTAACAATACCATTGTACAAAAAAGATATACAATTTGATTTTCCTTATTTAGAAAGGATTTTGATTTGAAATTTGGTGGAGTATTAAAAAAATGTTTATTTAAAATAATGGTGGACAATATAATTAAAATAATGGTGGACAATTTACTTAAAAAAATGGCGGGAAATTTTTTATTTTATAAATAAAATAGTTTTGAAAAAAATGGTGGATGATTGTAAAAAAGTGGCGGATAGGTTCTACCCATAGAAAAATAAATAGCGGGACTTGTTTCCTTGTTGGTAGTTCAACCGTAAGCGCCTAGCGCGCTGCTATCACTAAATTTAAACCCATTTTACACTGTTTTATTGCAAGAGAATATACAAGAATTTAAAAAGTTATAACTTAATTTTAATTTTTTTTGTTTTGTTTTAGATATTCCTAGATATGGAGTTTTTTGGAATGTGCAAAAATATCTATCTGAATTGGAATGTATTTAAAAGCCCACCTATACTGAAGCTGGAGGCTTATTGTACCCAAAATAGGCATTACAACTACTCTAGATTGAAATAGATGGGTAAAGGCCAAAAAGTGATAATAAGTATAAGAATATTAGAATTAGAATGATTTGTCCTTGGATTAATAAGTCAGTATTAGGGATATTTAAAACAATTGTGTTTATAAATTAATTTGACTTTTTATAGAAACTATATCCGGTTTTTTAATAAAATCATTGTCATGTGCTATGCTGGTTTATCATATTATATTTTTATTTTTCAGTAATTTAGTGTGTGATATAGTGCTTATGTTATGTTTAGAATATGCAGTTAAAAAATCATGAGACACATGTAATTACATGGTAATTATAAATAAATTAAATTTGTTAAAAATGTGTTTTATTTTTCACCTAATTTTATTTTTCAGTTAAAACAAGTGATATTTTTCCATTTTTTAACATTTACCTACAACAAAAATTCACTAAACTTATTGTTTGTTTATTAATCGTAAGTAAAAGCTGTCAAATAGGAAACTGTTACTTCAAATTGCTTCAAATATCTAAATTATGAATATATTATGAAGCCCGCCACTAATTGAATCGCTTTGTCGACTTTGTCGACTAAAATCGACAGGTATAATTCAACCGTGGTTCTACCTACATCCCCAACTATAGTCATTGATAAATTATTATTTGTTGTGAAGCTAAAGCCTAAATCATTCCATCTCTAAATCGGAGAGAGAAAACCGAATATATTGTCGTAACAAGGCGGCCAGTTCGTCATCATCCGCTAGCTGTATCTGGCTGTATTGAAAACAGTCTTAAAGGGAAATATTTAATTTTTTCAGTAAATATATAACATCGTCGATTTTTTTATTCTTAATTATCATTTTAGCAGGTATTTATTGTTTTCTAAAGCACCGAGTATCCAAATAAGACAGGACGCAGGTTGTCTTTGGCTGTAGGATATCCGCTGTGTCAACGTACAAATGAAATCGATGGACATTATTTTCAAAGTACTAGATTGCGATATGCGTATGACCAATGATAAACGAGTGAGTAGTCTTAATTAGTTAAAATTTCGTGCAGAATATGATTTTAATATGCTCCGACATAACATAATTTGACTTATTTTATTAAACACGTTTATATAATTGATAATGAGCATTACTCCCTCTAGCTGTAAAAATGTGAAATTAAAAATATATTATTCTTTCGTAAACGTATTACCTACAGGCGTTGTTATATTTTAATTCACTATTTATTATTGAGCATACAAATAACTTGGATACCTACTACCCATAAAGAAAGTATTAATGCTCATATTAAGCAAAAATAAGCATTTTGGTCTTGTTTTTGAGCCAAGCATGCCACAATCTTTATTTAATAAATTTTTAAGTACACATAATAAAAACTCGTTGATTTTTTTCAAAATTAACAACGTTTAGAGCTTTTGATTCAAAAATTGATAAAGGTAATGTTAATTTAAGAATGCCAGGATTCAAATAAAAAATATTTTACTACAATTAAGAATTAGAGTCATGCTGAATTTAAAATACGCATTCTTGGTTACATTCTTAGAAAAAAATGTTAATTAGGTATAAAACTTAAGTCAATTTTACTTGCAATTTATTTCACCGCCTGCCATTGATTAGAAGCTTTTTGCGTATTATAAAAATCTAATATCCTAATAATAATTGAAAAACTTAGAACTATATCTCATATGATATCACCAAATGCGTAAAGCCGGTTTTAGTAAACAAAAAGGAAATTCAACTGACCAAATACATAACTTACTCTCCATCAACCCCCTATGTGCCACCTACATCAACAAAAATAAATAAATAGCGACCACCATTTATATCATTAGTAAAAATAAAAAACCTCTCTAAGAAGAAGATGGCATGTTTATTCGAATTTATTTATTTAATGCGATTACCCCCAACTGAAATACAAAGTGAAAAAGTAATAAAAATTTCCTTATTTATAACTTCAAAATGAATTAAATTTTATAGTCATTATTTTTTTAACCATTTCGAGTTGGTAACTTGTCTGCAATTTTTGATACCTAGACAGGCTTATTTTTAATATTAAACAGGATGTGACACATTAAAAATGTCTTCTACTTTATTAAACAAGAAGAAAATGTATTTTGTAATCTTCTAAACTTAAACAAGTGGATAAGTAATGTAGAAAAAGCAAATAAGTAGCTAACATTTATAATATAGAAATAAAAAATATTGGTTAATAAGTAAAATACATTTTCGACACCAACATGGATATTAACACAGATTACAAAACGAAAACGTATGATATTGCCTTCAACTGAACGAATATATTTCATATCCATTCTAGGTAGTGAGAACAATGCAAAAAAATAAATCTACCAATCACAGTTTATATTTTGATCAACCAACTGCTATTATTTTTCAAATTTTAAATAAGTGACAATTCTGTCAAACTAATTATCAGTATATTTTTTAGTTATTGAAATTAAACATACATATAAATGAGTTATTCTTGTGTAGAATCGATAAATAATAGAATTTATATTTTTATTTCGTTTATAATTATAAATAATTTGTAAATATAAATAAAACTATATGAAGACAATTTAATTAAGAGTACTAAAGCAAACGCGTAGATGGTCCTGTGGTCAGCGTTCTTGCTTTCTATACGGAAGACTCGAATTCCAATCTAAGATGGAGAAAAATAAAATGAAATTTTTTTTTCTTCTATATTTTATTTTATAAATTAGTAAAGTCATAAATTATTTTTAAAATAAATATATTATCTTAATAACCTAAAATATTTTGTAGTTTTTCGTTATAGCGTCGTAGAAAAAATATACTGTACAACTCGAGTAGATTGTCCATATCCACTCTTGTTGCACAAATTATTATTTACATTTTTCGTAAGTACTTGTTTTGTCACATATAAGAGATAAATAATATAAATTGTTTTGCTTAGGTTTTTATTTTCTGATATTATATTTAGTTCATGATATAGTCATTTCGTGCCTATTGCAGTTATAATTAAATAAATATCAACAAAACTAACATTGTAAAATTTTGTAGAGAAACCTATGTGAATTCTTTTAAACAATAAAAGATTGCTTTAGTAAAGACCGTTTTAATGGTTTTATTATTAAATTAGCCCCAAAAAAATATTTACCTAGGTTTTCTATTTCTTAGTGATATTTTTATAATTTGAGCAAATTAACTTTTCGTAAAGAAAAATGAAATCCACAAATTGCGATATAAAAGAACAGATATACTTTGAATAATATTAATAAAAAACTCTTTAAAAAGGCTTTTTCTGATTATAATACCAGCTTAGTTACAATTACGAGTATTATAGTTAATCTAACAGTTTTAGAGTAAATCTTCAAATAATTTGTTTTAAATTGGTTTTTGGTATTTAAATTTATGTACGCCTATGCGATGAACCTGCGATAAACAAGTCTTTGAATTAAATCTTTAAAACAATGAATTAGCTGCCGACTTGCAGCAGCAAATTTATACAAAAACAATATTGTGTCGTTTTAAGTTAGTACATAAGGGAAAGCTTCAATTTTTAATAATATTTTATATGAAAAATGAATAAATTTTTTTTTTCATATGATTCAAAGTTTTTGAGTCTCACTGGTATCTAGTGCTCCAAGCTATGATCTCGAATTGTGGAATCCAGAAACGCTACTAGTGTTGCGAGCGTGAGAGAACGTCCGTGGAATCTGTAACGTAAATTTCAACATGATGATTCTGCATGTGCAATTTGGGATATCTTGAGTGAACCACCGGGACGTACATTCGTTCGCTCGACGTATTTTCAGTTTGACATGTTTAGCATTACTATTCCACGTTCCTTGCTTCGTTTTTTCATGACTTGTATATAAAATATATATCCAGTCGGGACAGGTTGCGTTTAATTCCAGTTTTTTTTTGCAACAAGAAAGAGAGGAGGTTCTAGTTGAAGAAAAAAATATATGAAATGACCAGTCGTATTTTATTTGCATATCACTAAGCTATTCGTATTTATGGGTTGATTTTATACTAGTATATTCACTTTGGTTTGTTATAAAAAAATGTGATATGTGGATGGTCTTTTGTCGACATTAAAAACATTGCGATTCCATTTACAAATACTTTTATAGGATAATAATGATAAAAAAAATATTTTTTTGTTTAATCCATGTCGCACATTAAACGATTTTTATAAAATTTAATAAATCTATTTATTGTGGAAAAGGATGTTCAATAATACTGATGAAAAAATAATACTTTTTCAATGAATAAAGAAGAGCCTTTAAGCTGCAGAATTCGAATTTAATTAATTGTTCGGAGCAGCTATTAGGCAACGCGACATTATTAAATGCTTCATTTAAAAAGCAATTATAACTGTAGATAATGCAAATGGAGGAAATATTAATTTGAACAGTTGAACAGGGCTCTGTTTTTGTGTTATTCAATTCAATATTCATTCAAAAGTAAATCAAAACTTTAGTAATATAGATCGTTTATTTAATAGAATATTGTTTTTAATA
Organism: Psylliodes chrysocephalus; assembly: GCA_927349885.1. Lineage (NCBI taxonomy): Eukaryota > Metazoa > Arthropoda > Insecta > Coleoptera > Chrysomelidae > Psylliodes > Psylliodes chrysocephalus. The sequence continues at coordinate 39,480,628 of OV651820.1, read as the reverse complement.
CACACAGTAAATTTTGGTCTACGCTCATTCTCATTATTACTTTGTTTTCTCTTATTTCGAGAACAATCTTAATATTCTTTATACTGTTCATTTTATTTTTTTACCTTAAATATTTATATATAATTATAAAGGGCAATAATAAACGCTTCTTGGTATGTGAGGAACTCACAAGAGCATTTTCTTTGATAATATTTACATTCGGCCAAAGTTTCATACATTCATGATATACAACTAATATAATATGATAATTTGGGTTCAGCAATATTTGAAACACCAAAAAATTTATGACTCATTAAAAAATCCAGTAATAGACAAAATTTATAAACTCCAAACCATGGTTCAAGCTAAAGTTAATCTGAAAATCCCTTTAAAAGTAGCAAAAAAATGGTAAAGTATTTTACCCAGAACTTTCCCCGATATACAAATTGTAAAAACAGGAAACGTCTAAGTAATTAAATTTTTAGTACAAGAACGCGGATGCTTGCGTTATAAAATAAACTATAGGATTGTTCCAACATCTCCTTTCTGATGTGTCTCTGAATCGTGCATGGATGTATTCGTAAAGTAATCACTGCGCATGTCAGTCCGTTTATTCGTCCATTGTTTATTTAGCGGCTTGTACTTGTTACAACGCAAAATACAATGGAATTGGACAAACCAAACACAAGCATTATTTAAATTACAACAAAATACATTTATTTAGCTGTCTCGAACGCTCTATGTGAATGTATAATTTTTAAACCTTAAGATGTTTATTTTTATTAAAAATAGGTAAGGAAAGGGGGTACAGTGAATCAATTTTTTTTTGATTGGGCATATTTATATTATTTATGATAATAAATAAAATATTTTTTAATATAATTTTATTTCAAAGTGTAATCTAACATATTTTGGAGCAAAATCTGAAATTAGGTATAAAGAAGAAGAAAAATGTCAAATGAATTACAGTGTCCCACCTATGGGGCACACTGATTAATTGGCTAGGTTACACTGGATCTCAATAAATATACTTACAATGTTGTGCTAAATGTCCATTAAAACTATATGGGGTGTTAGCAAATAAGTGCGATAAACTTCAGGGGGTGGTTCTGCATGAAAAAATAATGACAATTTGCTATATAAACGTATGTCTGAAAATGCTTCGTTTTCCGAATACGGGGTGTTAAAGTTTTTCTTAAAAACTGATGATTTACTTATTGCTCTGAATCCCGTCGAGATATGCAAATGAAATTTGGTGGGCTTTAAGAGGTAGTTATTGCGCATTTTTTGATATGCATTTAAGAACTTTATGTTTATCATTGGCGCGCATACGGGTAATGATCTCAATTATTTTAAAGAAAAAATAATACGCCACTGAGATTATTTCAAATTAAAAATCACTTTTGAGTTCCTTGTTCAATCTGTGACAAAAAATCTTTTCGTATGGGGCATATCTTGACCGGTTTCAGAGCAATAAACAAATCGTCAGCTTTTAAGAAAAACTTTAATTCGGAAAACGAAGCATTTTCAGACATACGTTTATATAGCAAACTGTCATTATTTTTTCATGCTGAATCACCCCCTGAAGTTTGTCGCACTTATTTACTAACACCCTGTATATTAATGTAAAAATATTTATTCACACATAATAACATATTTTTAAATTTGGATTAAGCAAAAACATATTAAACAATTAAATTACCGCAAATTAATAAGGGAAAAATTTAGGTTAAATAAATAGAATGCCTGTTGACGTTTTGTATTTCCTCTTAGGTTGTGTGAAGGTAGAACAATTTTTATGTTGCTCAAAGAAATCATTGAAACATCGGACACATTTGGCATATGGAGTGTGTTCATCATTTTGTTACTGTTTCGTAAAAAACTCAATTCTACTTCCGATTTTTCCGCACTTAACTTTACCGACATAATAAACTTTATGATTTTTTGTTTGAAACTCAACTAAAACGAACGCTTCTGTTGATGGTGGATTCTAAAAGGACTGCCAAGATTCTAGATTAACTTTATTTTCTTCATCATCATTATCCGATATGACCTCTTCCGAATAAATGCTGTAGTTATCTTCATCAGTAGTTTCAGGTTCTTCTTGTGCAGCATTATAAGCAGTTTTAGATGACTTTAATATGCAGACATCCAAAGGCTGCATTTTTCCAGTAGAATGAGGAAGAACTGTCAACATAGTGACCCTATGTTCTTTGGCAAGGTTAAATGCTTGTATGGAAATATGGGCCTCATAGTTGTCCATAATGAGCAGACTTGCATTTTTTGGTGCTGATTGTACATTTTATAAAGTGCAACATGGTTACGACAAATAATTCGCTGTTCATCCAACCACTTATGCTGCTTAAAATGGGTACGAGGTAATATCATAACAGGTGGCAAAAAATTTCCTGTGGAATTTACAATGCAGCAAGTTGTTACCAAAACTCCCCTTTCTCCAGTCGTTATTTTACACACTTGCTTGTGGTCTTTAACTGCAAGTACTTATTGTAATGCTTGTACCGTTGTTGTACCAGTTTTGTCTAGGATGTATACTCTTGTACCATTAGCGAAAGTAGGATTGTGTGTCATAACTTCTTTTAGTTTCGCGTAGAAAATTTCTACATTGTGGCCGTTGAAGGAAGTCGCTCTCGCAAAGCTACATCCTTCTGGTGTTCTCAGACTTAATTCTTCTACGTGTCATATCCTGAAATTGTAAAGCCACTCGCTCCAGCACACTTCATTACATGCCACTTTTCTGGAACATTGATGTTAGTTACGGCCATTTCGTATCCCAACTGCCGAACCTCTTGTCTAGTTAAACCATAGAACATTTGACTACATTTTATGATATAGTTCATTAAAGATATTCTTGTTCAACCGTAAATATTTTTCTAACTGCATAATTAGGAGTAGGTTTTATATGCCCTTCAGAATTTTTAGATTTTTGATAATACCTTCGAAGGGCAGTAAAAGAAATTGCCAAAAGAAATTTTTGTTAATTCTGCTACACTTCTTAAACTTCTATTTTCATTTTTAATAATATCTAAAGCATGTTGCATCTGTTGTTCTGTGTGCATACCTATTTTAGTTTTTCGGACCCTGTTCCGTGGCATGTTGATTCTGAAAAAATATACTCACGTCACAAAATATAAAAGTTACAACCTATGGAGAACAGTGGATCATGATTCCCATTGGCAGTTGGGTCACTGTAACCCAATTAAACTTTTGCCGCTAAACAATACGTATTATAAAAACTAGCTCAGCTAAATCCAAAATACAAACTAATTTCTTATTAACACTAATCAAATAAAATATCTAACAATAAAAAACTTTATAATTTCCGGCACGGCTTACATAAACATGAACAATACTTACCGACAGGAAAAAACTTTAGGTATTTTAAAACAACGAAGATGGCACAGCACATCTACACTCATCGACAGCTCAATGAACACTAAATTAAAAACTGATGGGTTAGGTTAGATTTTGATTTGTGTTATAGAGTGAAATGCTTCACTGACGTTAAAATAAATATGGCGGCTGATTCACTGTGCCCCTTCATCCACTGTAACCTTCTCTCCCCTACGTATTTTACATAAAAAAAACTTACACAAAATAAAATCAAAAATTATTTATTTCAACTGAAAGAAACTTAAGCCACTCCAAGCGAACTTAAAATACCAACAATTACAAACAAATAGCACGAACAAGAAGAGACGTTCAACTACGCATTTGGTGATAAATTGTACAAGCGATGGAGCTCTGATCGTTTTGACAATTCGCCGAATCAGAAAATACGTTGGAACGTTTTACTGACAGTTCATTGGCTTTGTAGGAATGAACAATTTTTAATGCTCGTGCGTCTGACGTCCTTCTGATGATCAGATTTGCTGTTGGAAAAAACCTTATGTTTAAAATTTTGGCTTTTTATATTCAAGCTGTTTTGACTGTGCGATGATCAGTCACTTGGAACCACATTATACAGGGCAAGAGAGAGGTCCGACACCAGGGGGGCTTATAACATATGCGCGTTATATCAACAGGTTAGTGCGCAACACATCCGCGCATATCAGTCCGTTTTACAGTAACAAAATGATATTTAAATTTAAAGTACATTGAATAATTTAATAATTCAATAATAATTCGCTTAGAAACAAAAATAACAATCGAAAATTATTGTTTAAAATTATATAATTGTATATTAATACAATTATTTAAAAAAACTTGAATTTATTCAATTATTTGTGCAATGTAAATCTGGCTTTGAAGTTGCCTCCCAATCCCGATGCAATAAAAACAAACAATATGGTTATGGTTACCGAATAAAACATGTGAGTAGGTTTATTTATTTAATTTTAGTTTTAAGTTTTAGGCATAAATTAATTTAGGAATATTTAAAATTAAGCAAAAGTATTTTGATGCTTTAACATGTCTTTACCAGGCCCCATTCATAATAAATGCATAATATCAAATTGTAATAGTAAATTTTACTGGCCCATTTATGATGTAAATTTTAAGAACAAACACTTTTTTAAATTTCCTTCAGATTTTGAGCAAAGAAAAAAAATGGTGCCACATATTAAACATTCCACTTGCAAAAAATCATTATAGATTGTGTGAAGATTATTTTGATCAAAAATCATTTGCAAACACTAATCGTACAAGGCTCATTCGATTTGCTTTGCCATTGGCACCCTTAAAACCTCAATTAACACCAAAGATAGTAGTACTAAGTAATATTGTTGTCACACCACCAAATAAGTTACCTGTAAAAAGAAAGTTAAATTTTAATAATCAAAATTTCAATGATAGTTTTTCATCCAATGAAATAGAATCACTGCCTAAAAAGCAACGATTAGATAATGGATTTTTAAATCAAATTAATGAAACTCGAGTCAATAGTTTATCTCCTAGAAAGAAAAAACTTTATTTTATTAATAGAAAACAGAAAAGTAACATTTGCAAATTAAAGAAGGCCCTAATTAATTCAAAAACGTTATGTTAAAAATGCAGTCAAAATTTCAGAGTCAAAGATTTTTCAAGAATTTAATTCAAAGCTCGATCCTGTAGGCATGAGCTTTTTAAAAAGTACTACATCTAATTCAAAAAAGACGAAGCCTTCTTGGTCAACATCTGATAGTCATGTCATTAGCTTTATATAAAAAGGGCCCCAGAGCTTATAATGTTTTAAAACGTTTCATTGCTTCACCTAGTAAAACCACTTTGCAGTCACTTTTTAGATCAGTGCCATTTGAAACGGGCATTAATGAATCAAAAATCAAAAAAGAAAATCAAAATGATATGCGTTTAATTTTTTTTTGTTTCAGGTTATTTTGATGGTTCTCTTTCACGTGTGGTATTAAAGAAAAAGAAGTTTTGTTTTGTTTTTTGTTTTTATTAAAATTTTGTTGATTTAGAAAATTTATTAGAAGTTAGTTTTATTATTTAGTTAATTAAATTATTTACTATTCAATCAGCCGGTTGCAAGAAGATCCATTAAAAATTATGAATTATGATATATCTTAGTGAACTTCAAATTATTCAGTCCAAATATCTTTCAACGTTTATCAGGCTACTAAATTTTAATGAATGTTCCTGCAACCCGCTGTTAGTATGATACTTATTTTAACCAAAGATAGTACACGTACATAATAATGTGATTTTTGTGATATTATAATAATTGTTTTAAAGATAATACATAGATATTTTTATTTTTCAAGTACTGGAATAACTTTTTAAAACCAGTTTCATTAGATAAACTTAAGATAATAACATTTTTGTGATATTAGAATTATATTTTATTAAAACTTAAGCAAAATTCATTAGGCAAATTTAAGAAATAACATTTTTGTGATATTAGAATTATTATTTGGTATTGAAACTAAGTAAAATTCTGTAGGTAAACTTTAGAGAAACAAAACTCATTAGATAAACTTTAAATAAATAACAATTATTAGATAAACTTTAGAGATAACAATTTTGTGATATTAGGATTATTTTTTATTAAAACTTTAGTAAATATTTAGAAAAAATGTACTACTTTGTTTTTTGAATGTAATAATAGTACATTATATACCTAGGGTGAGAAGTATATATAGAATTTTTTTTACTACTAACATTAATGTATTAGCAATTTTAATTTTGACATAAGTAATTTTCTAACAATTTGTTAAATATTTCGAAATATCAAGCAGACTGGAGCGTGTTTCTAATCAGACTGGCTTTATTTATGTAAAAATTTGGCATGTGTCAAATTTTGGTATGATTCTAGGAAATATCCCATTGCATTTTTGATATTTTAATGACATGGATTTATTGTTATTAATTAATAATTTTTAAAGCCGGTGTTGAATTTCCTAGTTAATATATATTTTTACTATTAACACTGATATATATTATCATATTTGATTTGATTAGATTTTAATAAACCCAGCTTTAGTTATTTCCTACTTATTTTTCAAATATTTCAAAATATCAAGTAGTCTGGGAGTTTAGTTGTCAAATTAACAAAATGAAACTAATGAAATTTAGTTTCATTATTTACCTAGGTTTTTTTTTTATTATCTAGTACCGAACGGTGTTAGATGTGAATTTTATTAATTATTATTAAAAAAAAAAAAATTTGACCATGTGCCCTAACGTAAAATTAAAAATATAAACTTTTTGGCTAACAGGATTGTTATCAACCATTTTTTTGTCTCGTTTTGTGATGTACCGTAATTTTTTATTAATATAACACCACATGTACGCAACGATTCTCACTGAGTTGTAAGTAAATGTTTTTTCAAAATTGTTTAACTTATAACCTCTGTAAAAATTAATATTGTAGCTCCCTGAAGATGAACATAATCATGTTCGAAAGCTTGGAATAAATACTTAAACGAGTACACAATTGTAAGATTTTTGCTGAAAATCCCAAGATTCCTTAGTTTATTTTCTAACTAGTCGGCAAAGACTAAGCCATTTTTGGCTTTTATATATATATATATATATATATATATATATATATATATATATAGACTTATAAACGCTCTTATACAGGCCCGTACAAGATATCTTTAATTCGTTATGAAGCCCGAGGCGACGTTGTGAAGCCCGACCTTGGGCTTCACAACGAACCCCGTGTATTTAACAACTATTCGATTCCGCTTGCTCTACACATCCTTCTACCAAAATTTCTCGTTGGGCTTTACAAAGTACCATTTATGCATTTACTTATACAAAAAGTTTTGAAGACCTGACTGTAGAGGGCGCTTTCGTGTATAAGATTTATACAGTAAAATGATTTGATTTGAACAGGTCGTTGCCGGGCCCTACAACTGACAACACTGCTAGGTCCGAGAACGTGCGTAAAATATATTTTCAAGAATATACAGTCGGGATTTGCAACGCACATAGTATATCTTGATAAAAGATACATATAAAACTGTTATTTAACACATTGCATGTCAAGATGTTAGCAGAGAACGCTGTGGGCCAAACTGATTACTGAGTGGATAGTTTAACTGGAACTCATTCTGTAAGTTAAAAAAGGTTTGTTGCAAAATTCCTGAAACAAGTCAATTTTTATTTTCTATGGGGCAAAATACCTAGAGGTATGTTAATTTTTTAAATTTTATGGGGGGCTGCGACCTCCAACTTTTTTTATGAAAGGGTAGGTTTTTTTATTGCAAGCTTTTCAATTGCAAATACAAGAACGTATTATTTTGTTTCTTTTACAAGCAAAGTTTTGGAGAAAAAATAAAATAAGGAAATGTTTTCTGAAACTATAATGCAACGAATGTTCAAAGTGCCGGTGTTACAAAATGTTAGAAATACTTTTAATTATCGATTAGGGTATTGTCAGCAATAGTGTGAGGGCACTTTGAACATTTGTTGCATGAAAGTAGTTTCAGTAGACATTTCGTCATTTTATTTTTCTCTGATACATTACTTGTAAAAAAATACGTCCTTGAAATTGCTTTAAATTAAAAAAATAAAAGTCCTACCTATTCATTAGGAAAAAAGTGGGGGGTTGCTGCAACCCCCATATAAATCAAAAATTAAACAAACATCTTTGTATTATGACCCATAGAAAATAAAAATTGACGTGTTTCAGGAATTTTGCTACAAACCTTTATTTATTGAGTTACAGAATTTGTTCCAGTTAAACGTTCTACTCTGTACTGTATTTGGTACTCAAATAAACTATGCCTTTTTAGTGTTTTATTACTTTTTTTGTTATTATATTTAATTTTTATGGTGTATTTCTTGCATGAAAGAAGTGAAGATAGTGTATTTTTTTGTCCCAGGCCACATCTTTTAAATATAAAAAACACCAAAAAAAATCAAATACCAAAAAAAAAGGAGTTGACCCCAAAAAGGGATAAACATATTTTATTTCAGTACAAAATATATACCAAATTGGGCCAAAATGGTTTACACCTGCTGCGAGATGTATACTAACAACCACATGTGTTTATTATGTTTCAATAAGACAAATGAATGTTTTTCTTCTTTTTACATTTTCCCTCTTTTTTGTGTAACCATAAGAATTATATGATCATTTCACCAGCAAACTGTAATCTTTCCGTTTTTTTATTATAACCAACGTGTGTATTATGTTCGGCAAGGGCCACAGTTGAGATACGTCATTTAAAATACCCTGTGGTGTCCATTCATATTTGAATGGCATAGTCGTGAATAGAAACCTACCTGCCTTACAAAAATATCACCTCTTTCATATTTGACGCAATGTGTTAAAGAGATGGTTTGTTTTATTTCTTATTAATTATCTATAGTTTACAGCTATTTTAACCGATTTAAGTGAAAATTGGCAGGTTTATCCCAAATAATTAAACTTATTTTCTTCAGGTGCATTTGAGTAGACATGTCATTTAATAATATTTAGAAAAATGGAGTGATTTTTTGGGCTGATCTTTTTATAGAACACTAATTAAAAATTAAGCATCTTTGCCCTTTGAATTTTCATCATGACTCACACCGTTTAAAAACAACTAATAATCTTCACTTTTATTTAATTAATTATTTCCGATCATACCTAATATACTTTGTGTTCTGCAATATGTTTTACAGGGGTTCTCATTTTCTAAAATAAAGAAGGATGATAAATTTATATGTCAAAAAATAGTTTATCCTCGAAAATATGTTAAGCAGCAATTTATTATAAATAATAAAAAATCATATTTAAAACATTATTTATTTCTAGATTAAATTGGAAAAAATACAAACGTAAATAAATCATTGAAAATAACACAATAGAAGAAAAAAAGCTTTAAAATGAATAAGAAAGAATAAAAACACTTAAAATAAAATAAATTAGATCAGAAATATAAAATAAGTCTCTACTCGTAGTTGGTACAAACGTACCTCCGGCTGGAATTTGTGTAGTGGTTGGCGAGACCATCAGAAGTGTCATCTGTAAATATATAGTTTAAAACCCCTGCAAACGAGACGTCAGATAACTCAAAGGTGTAAAAAATATCGACTAAAAAACCGATCGTACCTCCGGCTGCAAATTTACGTAATAGGTAGTTAATATTAATATGCTCTATCACTAAATAAATTATTAGATGTTCAATATTCAAAATTACAAATAAGACTAATACTGGTTCATTGAATAAAATATTCTTGTAGTAGAACTATTCACAGAAAAGGATTAAATCTTAACAGGTATATGTTTCACAAAAATTGGAAATACCATTAAGGGGTTTAAATATTAATGCTGTCGGCTTATTCCTTTAACTATCCATACAATTTCTAAATAAATCTTTTAAAATGAATTAAATTGTCTGGTTATTGGAAATAAGATTAACTTTTGTCAATAAGTAATCCGAAAAGGAAATAATAAGAGTTGTCATCTGCTGGAAAGGACGCTACATACTTATTACGCAGAAAATCAATGAACAGATAATTGAAAATAATTTTAAGGTAGCAAATAGTTTTGTCGAGCACTATAGTAATTGGTAGACTTTTTTATGCGATAAGATGCCTGATTAAAATAAAAATTGACTTGCGCCAGCATTTTTTACAATATTTTATGGTACAGAGGTTAATTATGGGTATTAACACATTACGTTCACAATCTATAATGACAATGTCTTATTCAAATTCTTATGAAAAACCCTAAACCATAAGGGATACTTAAATACTATACACCAATTCAAAAGACCGTGTCTAACTAAGAACACTACGATTATAATATTAATTGCCAAATTGAAATATTTTAAACTACTATAGTGAAATAAAAAATATAATAGTAATTTATGTAACGAGTGCACAAAGTGGTACTTTTTTCACGAACAGAAAAATTGAACGCACAAGCCGTCAGGTGTGTGCGGCAATTCCATAAGTGAAAATAAGACATGCATATGTTGCATATCATATTTTTTCTACAGCCATATACAAATAATTAAATAAATTTGGAATATTTTAATTAAACTCCTTCAGTAAATTACAACTATTAATAAATGCATAATAAATTAATTGGAAATTTTACACAATAATATTAGGAAAGTTATTATTTATTTTAGTTTTATTTCAAAATTGTGAATATTGAATACTCAATTTTTTAGTTGACTACTATGAATATTTGATGCAGTTACATTAAAGATAGAGCGTAGAAAAAATTACTTACCTAACTTCCAAAAAAAGGCTGTAGATTAAATAGTATTATATTTCTGTAAGCACAAACACTACCATGAAACGCCCGATGGCGAAAGAAGCAAAACTGGAGAATACTTAAAAATCATCTGAGAGTATCCTTGAATCTAAAAATAGAACGCACCACTATAAGTAGAAATGGCAGCACCGCTGGGCTTCACTGTGATTCACTAGTATCTTTTTTTATACGTGTGGGTTTCTTAACGTCTTAAAGATATCTTCTTGGGCTTCACAGAGGTATAAATGTTTATATTGGACACTCCTGTTTCGAAATCTTTACCCCTCTATTTTCCCCTCTATATGTTTTCTATGATTTTAAAGCGATATAGAAAAAGTATACACGCCTAAACCACTTGCAAGCGCCGGGCTCCAAAGCGGCCCATTTGTCTCTCGGGCTTCATTACATACCATTTATAGGTATATATATATATATATATATATATATATATATATATATATATATATATATATGTTTATAAATAGCCATCCCTCCCCCACACAAGCTCTACTTTTAGGGGTTTCTTGTAAGGGGATGAAGTGTAGGGAAATATAGGTATCATTATTTTTTTATTGCTTTTATTTTATTATATATTTTTTGTTTATTTTTCTTGAGAATTTTAATTAATTTTGGGGTAATAAAATTATTTAAAAATTTGTATTGCCTTTATTTTACCCTTCCCAAAAATTATGTCCTACAATTTTGCATTTTGGTTTATCTCGCATCTTGTGTATGTTGCAAAAAATGCCAATTAAAATGCAAAATTTTAGTTATAATTTAAGTACAATTATAAAGAAAAGCCCGCTAATTTTTAAATTAAATATTGTAGGTATCTACATTACCGACTGTATAAAAGTTAAATAAATTATTGCCGGTACCTACATTACCGACTGGGTAATAGTTGGACAAATCCCTTACCGGTGGCGCTGTAAGCAAACCTGTTGCCATATTTCTTCAAAGAAACGGCAACTCTTAATTATCCTTCCTCCATGTCCGACACGCCCAACATAGGGCGCGGCCATTTTGAACCCTATGGCACAGTTTATAGCTAAAGAATCAGATCGCTCACTCTGCGTCGGCACTTTTTATCTCAATGTTCCAGTTTATACACTGCGCAACTCAGATAATACAATATATGACAACCGCCTATAATAAAACAGCAGTCTTCTGCGTATCCTGAATTTGTATCCCTGGAGTGGATGTTATTTTGGAACTTTCAACTGGTCCGAGTGAGCTGATTCTTTAGCAATAAACTGTGATTCCAAAAATAATATTCACTGACACTGACAGCAGCAAGCAAAAGATCAGGTGCGTTTTAATCATCTGCTTCTGCTTCCGGAATTGTCGGTTCAGTCGTTCTAACCTGTCAGATTAAAACAAGAAAACCGACAATTCCGAAGCAGAAGCGGATGATTAAAACGCACCTATTAAAAATATTGCGCCAAGATGTAGGCAACACGTAATAAGGGTTCAAAATGGCGGAGTTTTTTTATCTTCTTTTAAAAGGCACTCAGAAAGCTGCGCAGTGTGACCATTCTCCGTATAGTAAAAGAAAATCAAAGTATGTGCTTGGAACAAACAATTTTATATATATGGATTTGGGACACAGTGTATAAATATTTCCATCTAATTTTTTCGCAACCGGCAGTTTATAATTGGATGCCGGTATGCGAAATTGATTTTTTTTCTGATACTTTTTATGAAAGAAAAACAAAGAGTGTGTTTACTTTAGCTTTTACCCGACCAGAGACCATTATACATTACTTCAAACTTCGAACCGATGTTTTTGGTTTGAGAGTAACGCTTGTTCAAATAATATTTTGAGGCATGGAATTACCAAACAGGAAACGATGGAAACACTTTAGAACTCACTCGTTTGGTAATGTTAATTTGGGCAATGCGGATAAAATAGCAACACTATATGCGCAGAAAAACGTAATTTGAAAAAAAATTAATAACTTAATATTTCACTTTTTAAATAAAGATACTGTATTAATATAATATATAAAATATTTATATAAATACAATAATTCTAGATTACTGTTATAGTCTAGTTAACAAGTGCTTTTTGGGTCAAACTTTTTCTCCGCCTCCGAAAAATATGAACGAAAGGTCATTTGATTCAGAATAGCGTGTAGATTATTTTTGAAAAAATTCAAGAAACGCTTGCAAAAATTGCAAAAGTTATGAACAATTTACTGAAAAAAAAATTGGGTTTGGTTTTTTGAAAATATCTCAAAACCTATTTAACGTTTTTCAAATTTGAAAAAAGATTTAAAAAGAGAAGAAAATTTTTCCAAAAAAAGTTGTATCACTCGGAACTGTAGGACCAATATTTATAATTTGCCCAAAGGGTTAAAAATTTTTTAAATTTTCCAACAGAAATCTCTTCGGATACCGTTCCAAAATTGCTACAAAAAGATGCTTGAATTTTTTTAATTTGTAATTTGCATATTTAATAAGTTTATATAATATTTATTAACATACTAGATCTTTCTGAACTGACTACTTCTACTTCTTCTATTGACGTACTTGGTTTAAAAATTTCAGTGTCGAATAGCAATCTGTATGTTATATGACTTTATATTTCTCCCTCTACTAGTAATAATATATACGATGTCTTTTATGATGTTTTGTGTAATTACGAATGGTGCAAAAATGATGAAGAAGTGTTAATATTAGGAGATTTTAATATACCACATTATCATTCTAGTTGTAATGACATTACTTTGAAAAATGCTAGTATAGTTACACTTGATAATTTTACTAAATTATTAGCTTTAAGACAATATAATAATACTCTTAATTTTAATAACTGTTTACTTGATTTAATCGTTAGTTGATTTGACATCGCTGTAAATCGTTCACTTGATCCATTAGTTGACGAAGATATTTTACATCCTTCATTAAAATTACGGCTGTTTTTTTCTCAAATAAATACCAGTTTTACTATGATTATTAAATTATCTTATAATTTCAAAAAGGCAAATCTTCCTCAACTCTACCAGAGTATCTGTAGAATTAATTGGAGTAGTTTGAATGCATGCGCAGCTTCTGAGGAGACTTGTGATTTGTTTTATTCTATTTTAAATTCCGCAATTGCCACTAATTTACCAAAAACTGCACCAAGGTGTAATTAAAAATACCCTCCTTGGTTTAATAGAAGTATGATCTCGGATTTGAGGAAAAAATCTTCTCTTTCGCGTTTGTATAGAAGGACACTAGAGGCTAAAATTTATACCGGTTTAGTATTTTTAGGTCAAAAATTAAACGTGACATTTCAATAAATTACAGGAACTATTTGACAAATATTGAGAATAGAATATCTTCTAACCCCATTTATTTTTGTCAGTATATAAATTCGTGGAAAAACTGCAGTAGTATACCAAATGTTATGACTTTTGATAATAATCCTTTAAATAATTTACAAGACATTGTCAATGCATTTGCTACATATTTTCAGTCATCATACACTAATTCGTCTAAAATTGATATGTCTAAACTAGATAATGTTAATATTAACAGTTGTAACATTCCGCTACTTACATAATAATATGTCATTAAAGGTCTTAAAAGATTGAAAACTAAAAATACTAGAGGGCTAGATGATATTCCGGCATTTTTAACAAAAGAGATTTTGCAAATTTTTTAGCCAAACCTTTTTTAAACATGGTCTTTAATATGTCCTTACGAGAAGGCAATTTTCCAAAATTTTGAAAGATATCTAAAATCTGTCCAATCTTTAAGAAAGGATCCAAATCTATCATAAAAAAGTACAGACCTATATCCATCGTTTGCAATTTTGGAAAAGTTTTCGAAAAGATTATTTATGAAATACTTTTTGCTCATGTAGTAGTTATCATGGCAACTAAAAACATTTCCGAAAATTTCTATAAGAATTACCATTATTAATTATTATTCGCTATAAAGTTTCATTAAACAGAAAACACAAATTTGTTTAATTATTATGAATTAACAATTTATATTTCAATAAACGTAGGATGTACAAACATTGTAAGATTTAAATGGTGCTCGAATTCTAACACGTCCTCTCTTCTTAATGGTGAATAGGAAGGTGACGAATTAATTAGATGTCTGTGTTTTAAGACATATATGTAATATTTTGAAACAATTTTGTTCAAATTTTTTTTAGGCAAAAGGCCATATTCAGTAGAATTTCTTGGATTTTCGTAAACAAACCATTTAACTCTAACGTTTCCTGGTCGCAATCTTCAATTGAATTCGTTAAATATATTAATTTTGGATGACACATTTGCACTTGACTCAACTCTTTGCAGTATTTACATAAATTATACTTTTCAAAGCATTTCATTTTTCTCAAATTGTTTAACGCAAATGCTTACAAGAAATGTTTTATGTAAGAATATCTTTGTTTGCTGGTTTACTATACAGTAACTGAATGAAGTTTACCAATACAAACCTTATTTGTCAAAAGCATGGCCGGCTATTTATCATGACCACCTACTGCAACAAACCATGTTAATATTATATTTTTTACATTAACAAAAATTTCTAACACCTTTAGTTAAATAAAATTACCAAAGGGCAATAGAATGAGCTAGTACCCATCTGAGTTTTAGCATTTAGTTATATTTTGAATTTCTTGTCTAATTATTTGACTGTCTATACCAAATCGCAACATTTCACTATAGACCCTGGCCAACTTGACAAGCGGAGCAATTAATTTAAAATGTCAGGTTGGATTAATAATCTTTTTCCAAATTATGGCGTGAAAGGGTGTGAAATTTTCTTACCGAATACCACCCCAGCTTAAATTATTCCTGGAAATAATTTAAGTTCTTGTGATATTATAAGTGATAATACTTCGGCACTGTTATAAATTACAATATCAACCTAGAAAGACCCAGTCCTGCCAAAAAAATCTCAAAAGCTTCCTCCACGCGTCGAACACTGACCGATTTCAATTATTCTTTCTTTGTTAGAAATACGATACCTCAGAGGTAGTCCCGTATATGTTTGATCAAAATCTGATGATGGAATATATGATAAAATTAGCAAAGTCAACTGAACATTTTCCAATACGCGTTGCGCAAGAGCATGTAAAAACTACAGAAAGTTTGCATTAGGATAAGCAGGAAACGAATAATATCACCGTTGCTAGTTTATATGGCCTGACTTAGTTGTAAGGTTGGAGAAGGATTTTATTTCGTGAAATTTAAAAGCCTAATTTCCAAAGAAACAACAAAATGTTCTCAAAAAATTCTCACCTCTTGTAGTATTATCATTGAAAATATTTTTTAGACATTAGTGTCGACAAATTGTAAAATTAAAATTTATGTTAGGCCTTAAAGTATGAGATAATCCGGATATTCCACAACATATTAAGAGATTAAGAGGTATGTCAAAAATCGGTCCTGATATTTTGTGTTTCATAACGTCCTCAGATTGGACCTAAAAAAATATAATTTCCTATTTAAATCTGACATATTATATTTAATATGGGAATGAAATAAATCCATGGTACTACGAGTAATCTTACCCGTAATGAGTTAAAATAAAGCTTCTCACTAATATCTTTAAAAATTATATTTTGATTAATGGAAAAGTGATCCATTCATTTCGAAGAGTAATTACCTATTCTACCGTGCATTTTCCACGTTTAATATTCAAAATATTAATTTACCCTAATAAGCCATAAAATTAATGACTGCTAAGATACACCCAGCTAATCGAGCAAGGGAGAGGTAATATGTTGCCAAGGAAATTACTTCTCCAAAATTTATTGCCACAAGATCAAAAATGGTAAATAGATATCCTTTATCATCTCGGGAAGTACAAGAGAGACATTTTGTGCATGTGGTGTTGAAATATCACCTGTCAGAAGATAAATAGATTGCATTTATTGCTATAAGCGAGTCGCGGTTTTCGAAGTTATCGATGATAACGGGGTTATGTTTTTAAGAATAATGACTGAAAAAAGGTGATTTAAAATTTTTAGTTTCTATCATAAAATTTGCATAATCTGAAAGGAGCCTTTTTCTATTATATTTAGATACGTTTTAGAAATAATGTTCCAAAATTTTGTTTTATTTATGGTAGATATATACATGGGTATATGTTTATATAAAACTGATGATCAAAAATGTCGTGTTTTTAGAATAATGACTGAAACGAGCTTTTTTTATTATAAACAGACAATTTTAAGAAATAATGCTCCATAATTTTGTTTCTTATATGGTATATTCATGAGTTGGAATTTCGGAAATTTTTAATATAGAACCCATTAATCAAAAGATCTGCGCAATCTGCACTTCATCAGTCAGTATTATTTTATTTTAATTTATAAACTGCTAAAAGTCATAAATTATTTTTAAAATATTTATTTTTTCTTAACAACACAAAGTCATTTTTTATTTTTAGATTTTCGTTAAAGGGTCGTTAAAAAATATACTGTACAACTCGAGAGAATTGTTCGTATCGCACTCAAGACACAAATACACTTCGACTTCGTGGAATATGGGCATCATATTCTTATTACCCAGATTATAACTACCATAGTTTTTTTTTCACCTAAAAAAAAGTTATACACAAATAAATACAAATGTTAAGTCAATATTTTAAAATAAATTAAATGAATAAAAAGTTACACTCGATAAGTGAAAAATCACTTGTTTCGAGTTATAAATTACAGTACCTATATATATTTAATTAATAACATTATTTGGTAATTTACACTTTATTCTTAAAAAGTAGAACTACATATAACATATAAAAGGAAAAAAAAAGAGAAAGTAACAAAAATACACACAAATAATTAATTAGTTAATTCGGGAAAACAATCTATTTAAAAAATGACAAATAAAAATTTAAGTATTTGATAATAGAAATAAAAGAAAATAAAAATAAAAAACTGGTATTAAAATTATTAAATAATAGTTTGAAGGTTATTGATCCGAAACGTAAAATATCTAGGAAACTTTTTCATCAATATATTGATGAACTATATGTCTGGGTCTTTGTATAATGAATTGTTTTAATTTAATTTTAAATAGAGATACATGTGTTATTATTCTGAGGGATTCCGGTATTGTATTATAAAATTTTGGAGCAAGATAATCAAATGAATGTTGAGTTATTGATTTTGTCATGTGTGGGATCGGATGCTCTGTTTTGTGGCGTGTATTATATGAGTGAGAGGGTCTTACTGTTAAATGTTTGGTGGTATGATATTTAATAAGTGCACAATAATAATATAATTGTCTTATGTCCATAATTTTTGTTTCGAGATACAATTGATTTGAAGGATATCGAAAATTCTTATCAAAAATAAGTTTTAGAAAACGTTTCTGTGTTATTTCTAACAAATGTAAATGAGTTTTCATTGCAGCTCCCCATCCTACTATTCCATACCGTAGATGACTCTGCACCAAAGCGTAGTATAAAGACTTTAGGTGGTGAGTGGATAGGACATTTTTTAAACATCTAAATCTATATAATATTACCTGAAATTTCCTTATTATAAATTTTATGTTTGTCTATAATAACTCCTAGATATTTAATATTATTTACAGGTGTAATTTGAAAGGGAACATTTCCTATTTCTATGGTTAGATTATCAAAACTAGGTACACAGGATTTGTTACAGCTGAATGGGATATAATTTGTTCTTTCCAGATTTACTGTAAGTAGTTTGTAATCCAACCAATTTTTTATATTTTTAAAGTCAATTTCAGTTTTTATTTTAAGATTGTCCCAAGTTTCAGCAGTGTAAAGAATAGCTGTGTCATCAGCAAAACCTACAACGTGACCTTGGCTTGGTAATGAGAATAAACCATTTATGTAAATATTAAACAGAACAGGCCCTAAGACCGTACCTTGCGGTATCCCGAATTGAACTGTTCTAGGTTCGCTGGTGACATTATCCACTCTTACACATTGCTGTCTGTTTGTTAAATATCCTTTAAAAAGTTTTAAGCCCTGTCCTCTAATGCCTATATCCTCTAATGATTTCAACAAAAGGTCATGATGGACAGTATCAAAAGCTTTGGAAAAATCAATGAAAACACAAAGGCATGATTTGTTTTTATTTAAGGCGCTATTAATTTTTGAAGTGAGGGCTAAAATTGCATAATCGGTTGATGTATTTTTCCGGAACCCAAATTGTTGATTGGAAATTATTTTGTATTTGTCTAAATAGGAAACTAGTCGTTTTTTAACTGCTTTTTCAAATATCTTAGATAAGTTGGTTAGTAAAGATATTGGACCATAGTTTGTGATAGTGTTTCGGCTTCCTTTCTTAAATAAAGGGACTATAACTGATTTTTTAAAAGCGGAAGGCCAATTACCAGAGTCAAAGCAACTATTTATTAAAAATGTCAATGGTTCAACGATTAAATTTGCAACTGTCTTAATGGTTTCTGCCTTAATGTTGTCTATACCAACTGCTTTTTTATTTTTTAGATTATTTATTATACTACATACTTCCTTAGTATCTAGCGGTGCTAGAAAAAATGAGTTGCAAGTGGTTGTCCTAACTGGTGAATAGTTGCCATCTTTTTTATATTGTTTGCTAGTGTCTGCCCTATCTGAACTTTGTCTTATTTACAACCATTATAGTTTTATAGTTTATTTGAAAATATATTGTTCAAAGCAGAAAAAAGTAAATGTTGATACCTTCTTATCACTAGATTTTAGTATGACCACACGGAAAATGCTTAGAAAAAAATTTAAACAAGAGAAATATATTTTACAAAGAAGATTGGAATCTTTAAATAGTATGATAGGATATATGTATATAAAAATAATTCTTTTATCAAAAGTACTGATACTTAAATTAATCTTGCATTGTAAATATTTTCTACCTTACAGATTATATACTTACCTTATTTTTGTTGATTAAAAAGAATAGAAATTTGATACAAGAATTGAAATAAATTGGTATTTTTAAAAATTTTGGCTACAACACCAAATATTTCATTTTGGAACAAATAATGCTAAACATTTTATTTTAGAAATTCTCCGTCACTGATTTATGATGTTATATTGGGGTTTATCTCCTAGGTTATAACAAATTTGCTATCATTCATTTTCGAATAAACTATAAATAAACATTTTTGTTAATAAATTGATAACAATAATTCTAAATACACAATAACATAGAGATCTAATAGCCTAACAGCACGATTAACAACACCAAAACGGAATTCTGATTATGGAGGCCGAGCAAGTCCTGCTTTGTTTATTTCTCGTTTCTACCAAATTAACTTGGAGTTAACGACTTCACGTTAAAGTTATTTACGCCTTCCTATCCGAGGACCCAATTGTTCCATTTGTCTTGGTCGACTATTTTATAGTATTGTTATTAAACAGAATGGCCTAGATCACTACTGACGTATTTGTAATAAGGTTAAGTTTAAATGGTTTTAGCCAAAGGGTATTTATGTTCAATTTAAATAGGATTTCACGCAATACGAATAAACTTGTTAGGGGCCGAAACAGCCATTTTAAACAAGTTCGGTAAAAGTTGTTAGTTATAAAGAAAATAAGAACGTACAATTAAACAAAATTAGAAAATAAAACATTAAGCTTATACATGGTAATTTCAAAAATAAACTGAGTAAGCCAATAATATTATTATAAAAGTAGTTGCTCTTAGAATTACATTCATGCAGACGAGATTCTTTTTTAACCTCACTTTTTTACTTTTATCCACGTTTCTGACCGAAAACGCAAAACAATATCGTTTGATTATCTATGCGTGCGTTTGTACGTATACACAAGGTGTTCCCAGATGGACAGAAAAAGAAAAACTTTTATTTTCACCTTTTAGAGAAAATGTTATTATTAAAATATACGCTGTTCACTTAAACTTAGTTTATGACGTAGGCGTTACTATTGATTTGAATGTTAATGTCAGATTAAATAATCAACGTCAGTTATAATCGAATTAAATTACGGGTTTTGAGCTTACATTAAATTGTAATTAGATGAAACAAAATGGATTATATGTATTTTGAGGTGATATTTTCGAAAAAAGGCAAAACAAAATGTAGCTATTTTTCGAAAGTGCCGAAATTTTGGATTTTCTGAATTTTACAATTTTGCGCAGGCGCAAGTCGGAAATAAATCAATATTTTTAAAACGCAGTTTACGACATTTGAAAGCTTAGGAAAAATGCTAATTTTCATGTTTCTTGAGAAATTTTGATCCGATGCACCGTTCTCGCGGTATGGACAATTGAAATTTGTTTAGTATTTTGAGTCGGCGAAGGTCGAAAAATTGAATTTGTTAAATGTTCAAACTAAATTCTTCATAACTTTGGTAAAAATTAAGATATTTGAAAAAACAAAAATGCATTTTGAACTTAAGGGATGTGACTATTGATTCCCAGAAGAAAACAAAAGAAATCCCAAAATTGGGCATATGGCGGAAGGGCAAAGTGTACTGAGCGCATAATTTCATTGTTTGCCTATAACGGCCAAACTATTTGAATTTTTTAATGCCACTTACAGAGCTTACTCTTGAATATGAAATCTTATGTGTGTGTGTGAATTTCACCGACATCGGAATATAATTGGCCAAGATATCAAACAATTAAACACATTTTTTTCCCTAAAAAAAAACGAATTTTTTTCGAAAGTTTGAAGTGGCACAAAAATGCCAAAAATGCACCCAATCGCTCTAAAATTTTTTTTTTGGATTACTTTATTGTGTATAAAATACGATTACGTTACGGAAAATTCTGCAAAAATATTTTATCTATTTGGTTGACCACTGTTCATTGAGTGACGACCAATGGTTTTTGAGAAAAGTTGCCTAAAATTGACGATTTTCAGTTTTTTGTTCTCTTTCATCTTTCATCTGATGGAAACAGTTTTCTATTCAGATAATTAGTTTTCGAGTTATTTAAGAAAAAAGTACGAGAAATCAAGAAAAAATGTTTTGCAATTTTTTCAAAAAGTATTGCAGATTTCGCCACCCAACAAGTCTCATTCGGAACGTAACTAGAAAATACGTATTTTTGTCATGCATATATATCTTCTCTCATTTCAAGTTTTCGTCTGCGACTCGGGAAATTTTCAAAATATTCATGAGCTCGAAAAAATTTCCTGATATTAATTTGACCTCGCGTGGTATTCGGTAAGAAAATTCCACGCCGAATTATGGTTGAAAATTAAATATTTTTAAAATTTATTTTTCGTTTCTCAACAATGCAAATTATTTTCTCCAAGTCACCAGTGAAACATAAAAGGTGTTGTCGCCTTGATTGTTGAGTTGTCATGGTAACTAAGTGAGACCCTAACCTCGAATATAATTTCAGTTTTGAAGTTGTCAAGCGGCCCGACGTAAAAAAATGTTTCGCTGCAATT
Organism: Psylliodes chrysocephalus; assembly: GCA_927349885.1. NCBI lineage: Eukaryota > Metazoa > Arthropoda > Insecta > Coleoptera > Chrysomelidae > Psylliodes > Psylliodes chrysocephalus. The sequence goes on along the minus strand of OV651820.1, from coordinate 39,458,638 downwards.
ATTTAGGCCTTCAAATTGCTTATTTCTACTCATTGTAGTTGCATGGGAATACCATTTGAAAATAGAAAATAGTATATTCTTTAATTTTACGTAAGTTTTGAATAACTACAAGCGGTAGAAAATTGTTTTTCTGCGTTTTTATTAACATGCGTTATGAGCGCTTTAAAATGGTATGAAATTCATAACCAGCGTCAGCAAGCATCAATCATAGGAGGCTGTGATCATTATATTTTGACAGTTCAAAACATTAAATAACTCGCGTTTTGTTGCGATAAAGAATATTGCACAGCAAGTAAAACCAACAAAATTACCTATTTGTTTAAAAATAAATCGATTTGAAAATTATACGCTATGCAAAATATGCGTGAAATTGTCTGATGTAATGATCAATCATTGCACCATGACTTACTTACTCGGATTAATAGAGGATTGTGGCTCCAACTTGAAAAACGAAAATTTGTTCCGAATTGTCCACGAATATTTGCACCTAAACTACGCAAAATTCAAAGTGCTGAATGGGAAAAAGGTGAATAAATTATATAAATTATATATATTTTATTAGACATAGACACATAATTCAAAGCATCCAAAGTCCTGCATTTTCGCCATTAAGAAGAAAAGAAGTGCCCGAAGAATATAGAAAACACCTTAGCATTGTAACTAAAATGTATCAAAACTAAACCTATTATGTGAACAAATAAAAACCAGTCTGTCAAAAATGGTATGTTATTGTAAACGTCAAAAAATTTCCAGTATAATTCGCTGTTGGGTACCCCACGAGAAAAAATTTCCACTAAAATACCTCCGATGCCATGGTGATCTGTCAAAAACACGTATTTTGGTTGGTTCAAAATTACAGGTGTGGAATTTTCTTGTAAATACACATACTTTGATTTTCTTTTACTATACGGAGAATGGTCGCACTGCGCAGCTTTCTGAGTGCCTTTTAAAAGGAGATAGAAAACTCCACCATTTTGAACCCTTATTACGTGTTGCCTACATCTTGGCGCAATATTTTTAATAGGTGCGTTTTAATAATCCGCTTCTGATTCGGAATTGTCGGTTTTCTTGTTTTAATCTGACAGGTTAAAACGACTAAACCGACAATTCTGGAAGCAGAAGCTGATGATTAAAATGCACCTGATATTTTGCTTGCTGCTGTCAGTGTCAGTGAATATTATTTTTGGAGTCACAGTTTATTGCTAAAGAATCAGTTAGCTCACTTGGACCAGTTGAAAGTTCCAAAATAACATCCACTTCAGGGATACCAATTCAGGATACGCAGAAAACTGCTGTTTTATTATAGGCGGTTGTCATATATTGTATTATCCAAGTTGCGCAGTGTATAAACTGGAACATTGAGATCAAAAGTGCCGACGCAGAGGGAGCGATCTGATTATTTAGCTATAAACTGTGGCATAGGAATCAAAATGGCCGCGCCCTATGTTGGGCGTGTCGGACCTCTCTCTTGCACCATATAGTAAAGAAAATCAAAGTATGTATGTAAATAACTAGAAACCAGATGTTAGAGAACAAAAAACAAGCCCATCACCAAGTTGGAACTTACACTCAGGCTTAGGATTAATTTCCTAACATTTTTAAAGTATACCTTTTTGTGTGTTTTTTTGTGCTTTTCCGATGGCGAAGCTAGTTTTTTTAAATATATTTTTAGGAAAACCCGGAGAAAATAATAAAAAAAATTAAAAAAAAACTACGCCTTCCGGTTTCCTGCGAATTCCCGAAAAATTATGGCAGATTTTGCGCGGGACTTATTTTATTTGAGAGCCAACAAAAAAATACGCAACTTCTCTCATGAGCACATATGTCTACCATTTATAATTTCTGGTTCTGATCAAAGAAACGAAAAAATAACTTTTTGGTGAAAGCACTTCTGGTGGCTAGAAATTCGCCATTAAAATTACCTGTGCAATGAATTTCCGAACTATTTTTGCCTCCTCTTTCGATTTGTGCATTTATTTTTACTATCGGAATGATACTTGCCAGATAATTAGCATTTTTACCATGGAAAATTCCGGGAAACCCAGTTTTTCCTAATTTAAAAAAATTGGATAACAGCTACATCTTTTTTTGCTTTGTTTCGGAAAGATCACATCAAAATACTTAAGGTCCACTTTGTTTCATCCAATTACAAATTAATGTAAGCTCGAAGGGGCTTTTTTTCGTTATTTAATTGGACTATTATATTATTTTATGTTGTATATTTTGTATTCCCTAATAAAAGGATTTCAAATGCATATTCATATTTTAAAGGAAACTTTTCCATTGCTATAAAATCTGTTGAATTCGCCAATTTTTTTGAGAAAGAAGTCACCGCACATTTTTCTCATTAGTAGTACATACTCCTAGTAGACTCACATTTTATAATAGGTGATTAAGAAGATATTAGTGTTGTCCATCGTTTGAATGGTGCTAATGTCAAACTATGGAAATTTCATGTTTAGACAATTTTGCGTGCCAAAGGCTGAAATTGTATCCGGAGATGAAGTGATGCAAAATTATTCCAAGTAGAAGAGTGATTGGCTTAAATTAGATGGAAAAGCAATGTCCATTTTTATTACTACTTCTCTAGAAGAGGCAGTTAGCTTAAACTTGTTTAGATGCTAAAGATATTTGGAATGACTTATTACCCATGAAAAAAGAAGGGAAGTTAGCGTTATGAATCTATATAAAAATTATTTTGCTATTAAAATAAGAGATGATGAAACAGTTGCATCTTATGTTGCAAAAGTATCAAAACTCGCTGCAGAGATTGAAGACCAGGAAGAACAATTATCAGATAACATAAAGATGGTGATAATTATAAGCAGTTTGACTCCCAAATGTAGAAACTTTAAGACCAAGTGGTATAATATAAAAGAGGGAAGGGACATTGACAATCTATTGTCTCGTCTTCAACTTGAAGAAGATTAACACAAGTGCATAAGAAGATATATCGTCAGCAGCCTTTATCGCTCAGCATAATCAGAAATATCAAAGAGCAAATAAACAAAGTGAAACAATTCCTACTACAGAATTAAACAAATTTACACATTGTCACGTATGCAATGAAATTGGACACTGGGAAAGAAAATATCCCAATAAAAGAACAAAAAGACCAATTCCAAAGGATGTTTCAAATTCTAATCAATTTGCATTTACATCATCAATTGAATCTATTTTATATTTACCCTGTGAGAACATATGGATTGCAGATTCTGGTGCTTCACAACACATGTCATTTAGACGAGATTGGTTTACACATTTTACTGCTGTTCCCAATGAAAAATTTGTTAAAGTTTTAAATAATGAAAATCTTCCTATTTGTAGTTATGGCACGACTGATATCGAAGTTTTGGTAGAAATCAATGGGCAGTTAGAAAAATAGAAAATGTTTAGTTCGTTCCGGGATTAAGACAGAATTTTTTTTTCTACAAGTGCAGCAACTAGAAAGGGCTATTATATTATCATATCAGTAGACTCATGCAAACTATTTGATCTCAAAGAGAAAGTTGTAGCTGTAGGGGTTTAAGACGTCAATAAATCAACTTTGGATGTACTTCAGATCAATTCTTAAAAATCCAGAAGGATCGGTCAACTCTGCAAAAGTATGTTCCTTAGAAAAGTGGCATAAAAGATTGAGCCATATAAATGTGTCCGCGATCAAGAATATGGCCAAAAATAGATTGGTTGATGGGTTACAATTAGAAAACGAATGTTCATTTTTTTGCGATGATTGTAAAATTGGAAAAATGCATCCTATCCTATTAGGTACTCCTAACAAAAGGGATACCAGTGGGTTTTGACAGGTTATGAGGTGGTTATGATATGGCAACCTTGTGGGTCTGGTGATTTGACAGAGTCATTGATATAGATACTTATATAGATTGGTTATCTATGTTTTTCAAAATAAACATTAGGTCGTATGCCTTAAAGAACAAAATGTAGGTAATTATTGTTTTTTACTATACTCAAAGGCTGAAAATTGGTTTTAAAATACATTTTTGAGGCACTTGTGAGGCAATATGGCTACTCGCAAAACGACCCGCTTTAAGCAATGCCGTGCTGTTAGTTCCCATTTGTCAGAATTTTGACAGGTCGTTGGAATGTCTAATAGTTTGCAAACGCTCCTCTTAGATAGGATAATATATACACGTTGATTTGTGTGGCCCTATGAACGTAGTTGGGTTGGAATTAGTGGAGTTCGTTTTTTTAATTACTTAAAGATGAAGCTACAAACTTCCGATTGGTCTATTTTATTCCGCAGTCGGAAGTTACTGTTAAATTTGAAAATGCCTTAAAATTGATAAAAAATATGACAGATCGTCATATAAAAGCAGTTGGTTTTGATAATGGAACATAATTTGTTGACAGTAAAATGGATGTAATACTAATCAGAAAAAGTATAGTTTAAGAAAGAATTTCTCCTTATACGCTTGAACAAAATAGTTTGATAAAACGGAGAGTCAAGAGTCTGCAAAAACAATATTGTTTGGAAGCGGTTTGAGTAAGAGCTTATGGCCCGAAGCCATACGCACTGCAGTGTATTTATTGAATTGCACATTTTCTATAAAACAATACATGAATATTGGTATCAACATAAACCTAATCTTGAACATGTCAACATTTTTGGTTCATCAGCTTATATGCACATATTAAACAAATCGGATGCCAAAGCAAAAAGAGTGTACCTAGTTGGATACGAACCCACTACTAAGAATTTTAGAATATATGACGTAGATAAAAAGAATAGTAATTTGAGCAACAAGAGTGTATATGATGGCCATATCGCACGAAGACGAAATTTGGCACGTCGCCGAAGGCGTAGTGCTCAATCATCTGAGTGCGATGTGGACAATCCACTCGAGTTATACAGTATATTTTTTCTACGACACAATAACGAAAATTCACAAATAAACAAAAATATTTTAGGTTATTAAGACAAAATAACTAATTGTAAAATAATTAAGGAATAATTTTTAAAAACGAAAAAAAAAAAAGATTTAATTTTAAAGTCCCCAGCCGAGCCTCGAACTTGGGTTTCTCACGTAGAAGGCAGATACTCTCACCACCCATCCACCGGCAGATTCTGAAAATTTTTTTTAATATTCGTAATTGAATTGACTTCATAGAGTTTTATAAAAATTAACAAATTATTTATAATTATAGTATAAATAAAAACAGAAATGCTATTATTTACTGATTCTACAAAAAAATAAGTCATTTTAATGTACATTTAAGTTCAATAAGTAAAAAATATACTGATAATTAATTTGACAGAATTGTTACTTATTGCATGATTTTAATGAAGGTTTATATAGATTTCTCGAAGATGACGCTCATCATAAGGGTGATGACGAAATTAGCATCTTCATAGGTGATATAAACATTGACTTGTTTTCACCAGAGGAAAATACTTGCGTAGAATATCTGAACACACTTACTGAATTGGGATACAATTCTACTAGAAGCCACTAGAGTTCAAGGTAATAGTAAATCATGATTGGATCATATTTTTCTTCGATCAAACAATTACGTCAGTGATAAACTAATTCCGTTAGTTCTTAAAAGCCAAATAACAGATCATTTTACTACAATTCTGCAAGTCATGTTAGGAAAAAAAAAAACAGAATTTAAAAAACATAAAGATACCTATTCAACTTTTATTAACACAAATAAACTAAATAATATATTTCAAAATATGTGTTGGCTCCCTGTATATAATTCAGACGATCCAGATATTGCAACGAACAAATTTCTTAATATAATTCAAGAGAGTCTTTGCATTATGTACCGAAAGGCGCCTAAATAGAAGAAAAAATGTTAAAATTGCTCCATGGGTGACAAATAACATTTCGAAATAAACTTAACTCGTTAATAAATAAGGCTAAGTATAATTATTATAACCAGTAAAATTGATACAAATAAAAATAGCTCTAAAGGCCTATGGAGTGTAAAACAGGACATTAGTAAATCGAAGGTTAACAAAAAAGAAATTGATATAATTAAAAATAGTTTAGGTAGTCCATTGACAGACAAATATGAAATAGCTAATGAATTCAATAACACATGCCAATATGGGTAAAAAACTTGGAAAAAAAATTAAAATTGATAAAAATTTTACATTAAGGAAAACTTCCTCTCCAAATTCTTTTTTCTTTGCGCCAGTCAAAATCAATGAGGTTAAAGTGATAATTAACGAACTCAAAAATCATAAGGGTACTGGCAATGATAATATCAAAGCTGAAACTCTTAAAACAATTTCACAATATATCTGTCAACCTTTAATGTATATTTTAAATCAATGTATAGTATAAAAGCTATTTATCCTTCGGCATTTAAAAATACCATTATTACACCTTTATTTAAAAAAGGGGACATAACGGATCCTACTAATTATCGACCTATTTCACTAGTTACGCACTTATCTAAAATTTTCGAAAAACTAATAAAAAATCGGCTTCAATCATACTTGAACAAATTTAATATAATATCTGAACAGCAGTACGGATTTAGAGAAAAAAAATCAACGGAAGATGCTATTCTAAACCTAACTTCAAAAATAACAACTTCCCTAAATGAAAGCAAACCATGTTTGTACATTTTTATTGATCTGTCGAAAGCTTTTGACACTGTGTGTCACAATCTACTCCTACAAGCCTTAGAGAGCATTGGCATACGAGGTAATTCGTCAAAATTGTTTAAAAACTATTCAAGTAATAGATTTCAGGCAGTAAGAGTGGATGGAGTTTCCAGTAGATGGCAAGCTATCGAATATGGGGTACCACAGGGATCTATATTGGGTCCTATCCTTTATATAATATATATATAAATGATTTGTTTTCACAGGGAAGTATAGGAAACATAACTGGGTTCGCGGATGACATAGCTATTTTCTATTCTGACGATAGCTGGATTAACTTAAAAACTAAAGCGGAACAAGACTTTCTAATTATTAAAAAAATTTTGGATAAAAAATTATTGCCTATAAATATAGAAAAAACAGATTGTTTACCATTTAGCTGCAATTCATATGGTGCACCACCGTTTGATCACCTAAAAATTACTGATGGCGGAGACTCTTTTTTCATTTCAAATAAAAATAAAATTAACTATCTTGGAGTAATAATAGACCCTTATTTAAAATTGAACCTACACATATCCTAAACGGTAAATAAACTACGCAGTATTTTGTACAAATTCAAATTTTTAAAAGACATTTTACCATTACACCATCTTAAAACCGTTTATTGTGCTCTAGTTGAAAGCCATCTTCGGTATGCAATCACTGTGTTGGGTGCAGCTTTGAAAACACACCTTCACTCTTTAGAAGTCACACAAAGGCGATTTCTAAAGTTAATTTACTCAAAAAAATCTAGATATCCTACAGAAACCTTGTATACCGAAACAAAAATAATGGATATAAGACAATTGTATTTTTTTTGCTGTAGCAACAAATATCATGTTCGTAAACCTGAAGGTCTAGTATATCATGAATATAATACTAGACAAAAATGTCGTTATTTAGCTCCATTAATATTCAAAGTGGTTTCACAGAGATCGCACCCAAACTGTACAATATAATTCCTAAGAGCATTCAAACTGAATCAAACTTGTACACTTTTAAAAAAAGACTAAAACAATTTAGTTTAAATAACTCTCGCAGTATGATCCATGGTTATTTTGAAAATTAAACATTATCCCAAAAAAATTATTGTGCAGGTTTTTAAGTTTTTAAGATTTTATATTATAGATTTTAGATTTTAGATTTTAAATATTTGAGTTTTTTATAATAAAATATTAAAATAAAAAAATAAAAATGCTAATATAATTTATAGCACCTACATTATGTTATATTTTTAATTTATTTATGTTTAAATCTATTTTATTAATTTATATTACTTTTAAATATTATTTTAGATTTTAAATATATTTCTTTTGTTTTTTCGAAACAAGCGTTTATAGGCTTATCGAGTATATTTTATTCACAGATACCGTTTTTTAAATTTGTATAATAATACTTTGTAATTGTAATTATTATTGTATTTTTTGTGAATAAATTATTATTATATTATTATTGTTATTATTTGTATGCTTATTCCAGTTATGATGATAGTCAGTTTGTAACTCTAACGAATTTGATATAATTTGTAATACTTATATGAAACTACTGAACGTTACCTTTTATTTTTTCTATAGAAAGAGACCATTTTTTTTGTAACTGTATAATGGAACAACATAAGTTTTATAAAGGGTTTGTAAGTTTTTATAATTAAACCATTTGAAAATTTTTGTAAGATCTGTTTTTATTAAGAATTTTAATCAATTCCAGTTCTGAATTTTACAGAATAACTGTGTCGTCTGAAAAACTTACAATATTTCCATCTGTATTTAAACGACAAATTATGTCCTAAGACAGTATTTTGAGGCATGCGATATGCTACTTTACTTCAGATATTAATAAATATATTTGTGTTCGTTTTTGTAACTAACTTTGTAATAAATTATATAGGGTGCATCACATTCATACAATAAACTTCTATTATTCGAAAAAAACGGCACATGATATAGTTAGTAAAGAATTTATTTAGTTATATACTTCAACCTGACCCCTTTTATTGTTGGAACACCTGTTGGTAGAAGTTTTATTCTTGGTTTTGAGGTTCGATCAGAACAATCTGCTTTAAAATGGCGTGAACACAAAAAATTAAGATATTTTGGCTCACAATTGGTTTGTTTCATGAATTCAAGACATAACTTTGTTTTTTGAGAATCTTTAGGAAATCTGAAAATTGTCTACCTGGAACTAATTTATATAATTTGTAAATCTAAAATCTTTAAGAAATCTGAAAACTGTTTACTTGCAATCAATTTATAAATCTAAATTTAACAATAATTTATTCATTTTAACAACCACATAAATATCTTAAAATTGCATAAACTATGAGACTACGCCTATGAGCACAGTTGATTGCAAACGCAATTAACGTGTATTTGTTTACAAATTTAAAACAATACAAAATTTAAAAAACTTTAATGTGGTTGAAAATTGAGAGAACAAAATACTTGCTTATGAAATACTAAATAAATACTAAAACACTAAACACTTTTTAAAAATGTCTACAAAACACACGCTTGATAAAAGTTTAAATTAACACATAAAACATCCAAATTATTAACAAATTTTAATCACTAAAATTATATAAACCATTTATTATATGATGATGAGTCATCCATAGTACAACATGGCTACCACTTCCGTCAGATCGATTAGATTAACGCGGACATGACATGCTCCTTCCTGACATATATGTTCTAAGGTTTAAAGGGCTTAAAGACAAATGACCATGCTTTTACCTCAAATGCTTTAGTCATAGTTTATAACCATAGTAGATGTACTGCAGGCAATCAAATGAAAATTGTTGCGGACAAATTCAAGTAAACAAGGCGCATCTGTTATCCGATATATAATTAACTGTTACCAACTGACATATTTTGTGAAAAAATCCCAAACTAACAACGACCACAAAAAATTAAAAAAAAAAACAGTAAATAAAGCCAAAAATCGAGTCACACGTTGCAGAGGCTATTCTCTCACTCATTCGTTCATCTACTCGCTCCTTCGTCGCTTGTGGCAAAATTTCGAATTCTTCCGGGAATATGTGATCTTCTGCAACTTGTATTTTAAAATACTATGTAAGAATGATTTTCGCATATGCAAAAATGCATTGATTGTCAGGGAAAATACCTAAAATATATAAAAAATAAATAAATGTTTTTTTAAAAATAAACTGTGTCTTACTTTACTAGGTTCAACTGGAACAGAACAAACCTCGTAAGTTTTGCTTTGATTTCATTAAGGCATTAAAAAAACAATTTTTTTTCATAATTTTACGTGTTTTAATAAATTCCATCATATTTTGTATAAGCTGATGAATAAACGAATTTCAATTTTTCCATAAAATAACATAATTATTCAAATCTTTAATTAAAACCGGCAAACACAAAGTAATTCATTAAATTTTTAAAAGGTTTTTTTTTTTTTTAAATACACCAAGGAGAAAAAATTTAATTTCTTCAAAGGATTTGCGAATATTAATCAGTTACTTTCTGGTTCTTATTTCAGCTCCAAATTTAAATGAAACTTTTTCTTTCATCTCAAGAGGGATGTTTACAAAGTTATAATCGTTCCGACATAAATTTTCAGGGAATTTTATGATCGCTTTATGATCGCTTTCAATTAAGTGAGGTTATTACCAATCACACACTTGTTTGTTTTGGGAAAATGTAAAATATTTATATAGAGTAAAAATGTTAAAAAACGTATATTCCTGATTTCTATATTTTGTATGAAATAAAAAAAAAAACATAATATAACATAATTATGTCCTAATAGTTTTGGCACAAATTTAACGATTTAAAAATAGATTGTAATGATATTATCAAAATGGCTTTAAAATAGTATATTGTTTAACGAGTGACGAAAGTAGCATTTTCTGCAAACGAGAGAACAGTTTATAATGTTCTCATGTTGCAAAAAATACGTTTTGATTAGTAAAACACTATACTTTTTTTATAACAATGGGTTACTATATAGAATGTACAAGAAGTTTGAATGAGTTGAATTATCTTTAAAGTGATGTCGACGAAATCTGCAATTTAGGGGTAAACTCCGTTTTACCATGTTTGTTTTAGCATCTACCTTTATATTATAATTGAATTTTTCTTTGATAAAATCCTAAAAATGAATTGTAAGACTGCAACAATAATTTTATATCTGAAATTGCAACCACTTACTTTCGTCACTAGAGACGAAAGTTACCGTTATGCGATATTCTATCACTGTTGTCAGAACTCGCGTTCTCGTTTTTTTTCTCCTGGGCTCGTCTGACTATGTCTCCGAATAACACTGAAGCCTTATTGGCTTATTGGGTTTTACCCCATGTTAGTTCATAGCACCGACTCTATCACCTTTGTACCTTGTACAAGTTTGTACAGATCCTTGGGTGAGTGGGTTCTATACACTGTTGGATCAATCTGGGGTTGTCCAAAAAGTGCCTGTCTTTTGCGATCTAGAGCTTCGCATTCGCACAGTATGTGTTTGGCCGTTTCTGGTTTCTTGTGACATAGTCGGCACATGAGTTCCCCATTGTACATGCCAATTTTGTTCAAGTGTCCCTTTACTGGGGCGTGCCTAGTCATGAACCCTGTTATCACTTTCAACTGGTTCCTATTCATAAAGAATAGTTCTCCAGTTCTTTTAGGACATGGTCTGCCTATGAAGGCTTTTCCATGTGCCCAATAGTTAATATGTTGTTCCCGAATCCAGTCGTTCATGAAACAACGGACTGCACTTTTTTGTACTCCTGGATTTGTGTCTGGTTCCGGTGTTTCTTCTGACCCTCTTTTTGCAAGTTCGTCAGCCTTTTCGTTGCCTTCGATCCCTTGGTGACCTGGTACCCGAAATAGTTTTACTCTATTTCGGTCTGAAAGTGTTCTTAGTTCTTCGATGCATTCCCATACTAGCCTCGACGTAACTTTCTGACTCGATATGGCCTTAAGTGCCGCTTAGCTGTCTGACATTATTTGAATATGCTGATTTTCGACAGCTCTTTCATTGTTCGTTTTTGCACATTGGAAAATTGCGTATACCTCGGCCTGAAATACTGAGGAATGTATTCCTATAGCATAGCTATGGTTAGTATCAGGGTTTTTGGAGAATACTCCCGCCCCAGTGCCTTCCGTAGTCTTAGAACCGTCTGTGTACCAGGTTTGTTCCTGTTTTTGGGCATTGGGCTCCCTTATGGTGATTTCCGCTCTTTCCTGTATTAAAACCTCAAATGGAGTATTAAAAGAGTACCTCTTGATTATGTGGTCTGATATCATATCTAGCACGTCTCCTGTCACTAACCTTGAGATACTTATGTGACCTGGCCTAATGTTAAGATTTCCCAGTGTATTCCCTAATCTGTAAGCACCTAATCTTGCCTCCCGTTGTATCACATAGTAAAGAGGTGGGAGTCCTATTAACTATAAAACTATAACTTCCATTGCAGCTGTAGGGGTTGTTTTCATTACCCCCGTTATTCTGAGGCAGGCAAGTCTTTGTATCTTGCTTAGCCTAGTTATTGCTTTCCTTTGCTGTGTCTTTGGCCACCATACCGAAGCTGCGTATGTTATTATTGGTCTTACCACCATAATATAAAGCCAATATACCATGTCTAGTCTTAACCCCCATTTTTTTTCACAAGATCGCCTTGCCATCATTAACGAGGTTTCCGCTCTCCTTGTGGTTTTTTCTAGATGCTGGTTCCAGGTAAGTCTCAAGTCAATCATAACCCCGAGATATTTTATCTCCCCCTTAAGCTTGATGGTTGAACCTCTTAGGTTTAGAGGACCTAGTCCCTTCAATTTCCTCCTGCGGGTGAATGCAATTATGTCAGATTTGTTTGGGCCAATGTTTAGTCCTTCCGCCTCTGTCCAGTTTGTTACTATATTTAGAGCCTCTTGCATTCGATCTCTTACTATAGTGTTGTATTTTTCCTATGCCATGATCACTAGATCATCGGCATATCCCAGGTTTCTATGTCCCTTATCTTTGAGAGCCCTAAGCAGCCCGTCCACTACAAAGTTTCACAGGAGTGGAGACAGCACTCCATCCTGCGGACATCCTCTCATTACCCGTGCCGCTATTGTCTCTCCTATAAGGGTTGTGTGTATAGTTCTCTCCCTTAACATAGAGTCGATCCAGGACACGCACGTGTCCTCGATTCCTCCGTGTTTAAAAGATCTAATGAGCAATTCAACGGAGGTATTGTCAAAGGCACCTTCGATATCCAAGAATGCTCCCAGCATTACCTCTTTGTTTCCAAGTGTATTCTCCACCTCTTTTATTAATTGATGAAGAGCTGTTTCAGTTGATTTTCCCTGCACTATAGGCGTATTGGTCTTGGTATATTGGCCTCTGAACCAATATCTTGTTTTTAATATGCCTATCTAGCAGTTTTTCCAAAGTTTATTGGTTTTAGGGACTGCTTTTTCCTGTCCTATTTTTCCAGGTTTTGGTATAAAAGTTACCCTAATATTTCTCCAAGCTTTTGGTATGTGTCCAAAGGCCAGGCTACTTCTGAGTATGTTACAGAGCCTGCTGTATAAAATATCAGGACCTCTTTGTAACATTATTGGATAAATTCCGTCCATGCTTGGTGATTTATATGGTTCGAATGAGCTAATTGCCCATTTCAGTTTACCATAGTTCACCACTTGTTTGGTTATCCTCCAATCTTGCCTGTTGGGTCTATTATGAGCTTCCAGTCCGTTTAGATTCCGGTTAGCCGGTGTGTGTGCTATGGTTTGTGCACCAGGAAAGTGAATTATGAAGAGTTCCCTTACTGTTTCCTTCCCTGTGATTGCGTACTCCCCCAGTTCAATTTTAAGGGTGTTTATGGTGTGTTGTGTGTCTTTTGAGAGAAATTTTTGGAGCCTGGCACATTCTTGAGTGCCTGCTATCTCCTCACAGTGCCTTCTCCAAGACTCTTTCTTGACTTTTCGTAGGGCTATGTTGTAACAGGTGCGTATGGTTCTATATAGTTCCAATTCGCCAGTTATTTTAGCCTTATTAAATTTTTGTCTCACCTGTTTCCTTAGTGTAGCAAGGTCATCATTCCACCATGGAACTTTCCTGATAGAGTTCCTTGCTATAAAGGGACAGGTATCGTTGAAAGCGCTAGTGACTGTGTCATTAAACTTATCCACAGCCATTTCTAGGTCGGTTGTTGTTCTTATCGTCTTTCTCATCTTCGGAAGATTACATTCCAGGGAAGCAGTGTATGTCTCCCAGTCTCTTTTCCTGGGATTCTGATAAGTTTCTGTTGCAATATTAGCTTTACCGTTCTCGGTTGGAGTAAAACATGACGAAAGATGTTGATTTTTAAATGGTTATAGAAAAAAAATTACATTAAGTAGACAAATCGTTTTACATGTCAGTTGCGTTAAAATGTTCTTTGAACGGATCCCTTAACCAAAATAGTTCACATTTATCAAGACAATATATTTTGAGCCAAAGTATTTATCGTGCTATAGTCGAATGTGAACAAGGAATACTGTTACGAATAAATAGAACACCCTGTGAATAGGTATGTTATGATTTGTAAATTTTGTCCAAGGGCATGCACATTAAATACATTTGCAATAAAATAACAAAACGTGTAGTTGGACAAGGTTTTATTAAATCATAATATTAAAGTACAGGGTCAAGAAAGATCTACACGAGCACTCTTGGAAAATTACAAGTGAATTTTCTGGGAGTTCCTTTGGGTTTTTGTTGGCGATCGGTCGTGTCCAGTTTTTGGCACTAAGTAAATTTCGGGTCGGTCACGCGAAATCGCGGTTAGTTTTATTTTGTGTAAAACCACGTAGTGGAAAAAGTAACGTGTGCCTTTAGCCAGTCCTGCTGCCCAACGGATAACAATGTTAATGTAAGTAGATACTTTTAAGGAGTAATATTTAATTGTGTAGTTAGCAAAGATTATTGAAGTGCTATATTTATATATTTGTTAAATAAACCATAGTTATTTGTTTTACGCTTGTTGTTTCAATCTTTCAAGTTAGGGTTCCTTAGGTCTTCCCGTCTGAACTTAACCCCCTAGCCGTGTGTTATCTAGAGGCCAATTTAAATACGAATTGGGGCCCCTATATAACCCGTGGTTACCGCTAAGAGTGGACTTTAGGGCCAGTCAAAAGGACCCATAATCTCACTCTTAACAATACTTTGTCTAAATCTCCCAAAAAGTGGAAAACAAAATTTTTTGTAAAATTCTTGACTGCCGCACCATCTTCGTATAGACATATATAAATTAATTTATATCCAAAACTAAAGATTTCCTGATTAGGCAATCGCGGTCCCGTCGCATCGCGGTTTGTACTAGTCTCCCGAGATTTCATGAAAAAGATAGGAAGTAGGAAAGGAACTCGATGCGAGAGAATATACCTCGAGAACAAGCTAAAATGCATCCGTTATAAAATATAGCAAAGAACTTCACTGTGTGCGCTCGAAACTAGCACAGCTCGCGATGCGACAGGATCACGATTGCCTAATTAATTTACACCTTTAATGCTCTGCTCTGCAAACTGGCTATTTCATAATTAAAATATCTCTATTCATTTTCAAAATATCTGGCATGGATGTGTTTATTAATACACCCTGAAATGTAATGCAATTATGAACTCGTAGTATTGCAAACCCGTTGATACGGTAACTTTTTCTACTAGACTAGATATATTAAATCAATTTGATCTGTATGTGGGATTTATTACTGATTATATTTTGCTTGGCAATGTGAAGCACTATCTAAATATCCTTCATTAGCATATTAACCACTTAAAAGGAAATCCTTTCTTCCGGTTGTAGAAGTGGCAAATCGATGATATATACGTGGGTATAATTATAGGAGTTTCCGGCGATGCGTAAAATTTAATGTTGATATAAACTTTCAGTCGGGGGAAGTTTACAAATGGCTAATTCATATTTGTTACGAAACTTTGTTGTCGAGAAGTAGAAAGCATTTCTTCCTAGATAGGCATATTTCACCGAGATCGAAATTTCGAGGCGATACAAAGTCAACAGAATAGAAATAACAACCGAAGAATAAACATTGCGATATGTTAATCAAATAGGGTTAATTTGTATTATTTAACATTTCCGCTTCTAACAATATTGATTTATAAATTTAATTCATGAAAAGTATTTGGGTAATAATAATAATATTTAATATCCGATTAATGAAATTAGAAATTAAAATATAAATATTTGTTATTAAATATTAGATGTATATTAATTTACAAACTAAAGAAATAAAGTTTTTCAAGAGCATAATTTTTATAAATCTTTTAGAAATTTCCAAGTACATTTTTCGAGATAACTCTTACGAAACAGTAAATAAAAATAAACAAAATTCTTTCCTGATAAAGAATTCGGACCCTCTACTTCAGCTTTTTACGCATGCTGCCTTACCCACTCGTTCATCAGGATGTTAGATGTTCGTAGTTTGGAGTTCGAATTGTTAATTTGAATATTAGATTTAAATCTAAAACGGGTACTGTTGGAAGTTTACTCAGAAGGGTATTAATTTGACATAGTTAATTCCATCCATTTTACTTCGCTTTAGAATGGGAAAAATTGGAGTAATAGCAGATATCCGTAAAGCTTTTCTTCAGATTGGTATATTTGAGCCAGAATGAAATGTTTTACGACTTATTTGGTATGACAAAAACGGAAAAAATTGGACCATGCAGCTCTAATCAATTACCATTTGGAGCATACTCTAAACCAGACCTGTAAAACTCAGATTTTCAAAGGGCCAGATTTGAAAAACCGCAACTGTACGAGGGCCTCCAAGAGATGCCTGAGCCTACAATAGTCGGTTTAGAATTCTAAAAAAAAAGGTCGACCTTTCATTTATAAATTATAATCCAACTCCTGCTGGTCACGAGCTTCTAAAAAAAGGTCGTCAGCTTATAATGTATAACCCATTTAGCTGATCGAGTTTTCTAAATGCAAATGCAAGTTTGTTACTGAAAAATGTATAATTATTTGATTTGACGTAGGCGGGTCAAACTGGTCAACAGCCGGCGGGCCGCCAAACGACACTGGCGGGCCGCATCCGGCCCGCGGGCCGTATGTTGTGCACCCCTGCTCTAAAAGATGTATATTATTTTGGAAAATCAACATACTCCACTATATCCAAATTACTGAAAGGATTTTATGTTGACAATTTTGTTGCTAGTTTAGACAGAGAAGACGATAGAAATTCATTGACGAAACGCGAGCAATAATGTCATAAGCTTAATTTGATCTGAGATTATGGGAGTTAACAATACTACAAAAAGATGAAGGTAATAAGATGTCTTCTGTTCTTTGCCTAACTTGGAATAGAAATTTAGATAAAAGTATTTTATTGGATTTAAACATTTATTAACAGAAAAAATAAAAAAAAAATTTTGGGGCATTCGGGATTTTTTAGATACCGGGGAAAACTATCACATATGAGTAATTATTGAGTTAAGGCCGTAACCGAGCGTGATGAAACCTTCTCGACGTCAAATCTATTCGCACAGTAGAAGAACATTGGCATCACTCAATTTTCTTGAAAATTCTACACCTGTAATTTTGAACCAATTAAAATACGTGTTTTTGACAGATCACCATGGCAACGGAGGTATTTTAGTGGAAATTTTTTTCTCGTGGGGTACCCAACAGCGAATTATACTGGACATTTTTTGACGTTTACAATAACAGACCATTTTTGACAGACTGGTTTTTATTTGTTCACATAATAGGTTTAGTTTTGATACATTTTAGTTACAATGCTAAGGTGTTTTCTATATTCTTCGGCCACTTCTTTTCTTCTTAATGGCGAAAATGCAGGACTTTAGGATATTTAGGCACTAATTTATTCACCTTTTTCCCATTCAGCACTTTGAATTTTGCGTAGTTTAGGTGCAAATATTCGTGGACAATTCGGAACAAATTTTCGTTTTTCAAGTTGGAGCCACAATCCTCTATTAATCCGAGTAAGTAAGTCATGGTGCAATGATTGATCATTACATCAGACAATTTCACGCATATTTTGCATAGCGTATGATTTTCAAATCGATTCATTTTTAAACAAATAGGTAGTTCTGTTGGTTTTACTTGCTGTGCAATATTCTTTATCGCAACAAAACGCGAGTTATTTAATGTTTTGAACTGTCAAAATACAATGATCACAGCCTCCTACGATTGATGCTTGCTGACGCTGGTTATGAATTTCATACCATTTTAAAGCGCTCATAACGCATGTTAATAAAAACGCAGAAAAACAATTTTCTACCACTTGTAGTTATTCAAAACTTACGTAAAATTAAAGAATATACTATTTTCTATTTTCAAATGGTATTCCCATGCAACTACAATGAGTAGAAATAAGCAATTTGAAGGCCTAAATAATTGCAGCGAAACATTTTTTTACGTCGGGCCGTTTGACAACTTCAAAACTGAAATTATATTCGAGGTTAGGGTCTCACTTAGTTACCATGACAACTCAACAATCAAGGCGACAACACCTTTTATGTTTCACTGGTGACTTGGAGAAAATAATTTGCATTGTTGAGAAACGAAAAATAAATTATAAAAATATTTAATTTTCAACCATAATTCGGCGTGGAATTTTCTTACCGAATACCACGCGAGGTCAAATTAATATCAGGAAATAATTTGACCTCTAGTGGTATTACTAGTGAAAATACCACTCGATTACTACGTTCCAAACACGACTTTCCGGCCCTTAAGGGGTCGTTTTCCCGGTCCCAAAGGGAATTTCAGTTGGCCATAAACTTTTTTAGCACAGCGTGAGTTCGAGAAATAGGTCATAAATAAGGATATAAAAATTCCACTGTAGCGATTGCAACGCCCGAAACACGTTTTTTTGGCTCCTAAGGGGCCATTTTCCCGGTTCCAAACGGGGAATTAGAGTTGTCGGGGAATTAGAGTAAGCCATAAACTTTTCTTCGAGCACGGTATTTATTTTAGAATTCAAAAGTACATAAAAATACCACCAATGCCATTGCGATGTCCAAAACACGATTTTCTGGCCCCTGAGGGGCAATTTTCTCGATTCCAAACGTGAAATTTCAGTTGGCCATAAACTTTTCGAGCACGGTATTCATTCCAGAATTCAAAAGTACATAAAAATATCACTGATGCCATTGTGACGTCCGAAACACGATTTTCTGGCTCCTACCGGGCCATTTTCCCGCCCCTACTGGGCCATCTCCCCCCCCCTACCATGCCATTTTTCCGGCCCGCATGGGGAATTCCAGTTGTCCGGGAACTTTTCGACCACAAACCCTACTTTGGCTTTAGAATACACCTTCATCCACGCCTCATCTCGGAATCCACCTTTCAGGCCATATACAGGCCATTTTTGGCCCCTGGGGCCAATTCCAGACGAGGAGGGCCATTTCTGAGCCCGGGATCGGATTCAGCGTCGCAAAATAAATGGGAATACATTGTAACGCTTGAAACCGTTATTTCGACACAACCACCTCCTACTCAAATGTCATTTGTCATCTTGTGAGATTTATTTTTGATTTTATTTTTAAATTATCTTGGTCATCCGAAGTATTAGATGATTTTTATTATTCTTAAAATCCGTCTGATTTTATAAGGTAAGTTTTAATAATAATATATTATTAAATATAGATATTTTGTACAAGGATTTCTTAAATAAATTGTCAAGTTTTAACATAACCTCAATATCAACAAAGAATGACACATGTTGGTTTTATATAAAATTATATATTATTTCTTTTGGAATAAGATATTATGCTTTACTATGTTTAAATATATTAAATAAGATTTTTCCTTTTCATAATAATTTTAATCTCTGTAAAATTATTCATTTAAAAGTTTTAAATTGTTCATTTGATAATTAAAGCATTTTATCTGGGTCCTATTCAAATTTCCTTTTTCCCTATGATATCATTTTAATCCTTTTTTAGCATGTCTATATCTAGACGGTTTTTAATTCGGTGTCGGGACATTTGCCCAGTTTTTTTCAGGTACATTTTGATCCGGCAACGTTGCACTTGAGGTGGGATGGTACTAAACCACCCCAAAGCATCGGAGAGATGCGCACGCATAGTCGTACGATAGATAGGATCCAGAGATATATAGGATCACGTCATCAGTAGTATTGACAAAGGAAATTTTAGAAGTAGAGGATAAGAAAACAATAATTTATTTAGATATGACAATAAAAAACTGTAAATACAAGTGAATAAAAATAAATAAAATTACCTTTAAAAAAATAAAGAAATAAACCGTATCTTCGAATAGACGAAGTGTGAATTCTTGCATTTCAAGTATATACGGAGTGTTTCAGAATAAAATACTTGTAGATCTTAACAAATTAATAGGAAAAGTTAAGTATAATTTTCTTTTAAACGGTCCAGTTTTTATTTTACAGGGTGATATAGTAAAGTTCATACACACAAAATTTTCTAAATATCTATCCTTACGGTAAATATTTTAACTTACAAATATGATATGTTAGTTAATCATCATTATTAGTTAACACATTTTATTTTTATAAATTACGAAAATCCATTGGCGTAGAATCAAGGGTTAAAAAATCAATATTTATCCAACCCTTTTGGACACCCTATATTTCATAAGAGTTAAAATTATTAATATTAAATTACTGAGATTATTCGGTTTAAGTCCAACTCGAACATGAAATCCATGTACAATTTTATCAAGAGACGATTTCATAAAAAATAAAAAAAATTCCATTAGTAAATGGGACCAAGTTTTTATGGACTTAATGGTCCCATTAGTAAATTTTTTTGCATTTTTTGAATTTTTTAATGTAGATATTTCATGTTTGAGTGGAATTAAAACTAAAATATCCTGAAAATGGAATGTTCTACAGAGATCAACCAAGAGTCCATTTTTTGTAAGAAATTGCGTGAGGAATATTTAATAATTTCAGCTTTTATGAAATACTTAAGTACCTATAGGGTGTTCAAAAAGTTTGAATTAAAATTGTGTTCTCGGGCCTTATTTATTTAAAACATTTATTTACCTGTTAAATATTTAAAATATATACAACATTACATAAAATAACAGAACACTTTTCCTATCAGAAATGTGCCGGCCTTGCAGGTACGCGCTGGGCCAATGGCGATATCTTCACCTATAGTATGCATTGTTGCTTATTAATTATGAATTTGGCTAGATATAGCAGCCCTTACTTCTTACCAGGGAGGCATAATTAAGGGATTAAGGATGTCTTGAAGTCAGTAATTGTAATGGTTTGTAGATTTGTCTTGTGTTAGTTATGTTTATTGACCAATGGGTATTTTGTCGAATTAGAGTGTCAACTAATAATGACGATTAACTTACATACATATATTTTTAAGTTAAAGTCTTTACAGTAAGGAAAGATATTTAGCAAATTATGTATTTAATAAATTCACTTTATCACCCTGTAGAATGAAAACTTGGACGTTTACAGGAAAATTATATTTAGCTTATTCTAATAATTAGTTAAGATCTATAAATCTCCAGTTTACATTACTTTCTGAAACATATAAAAATAATAAAATTTTACAAAAAGTTTTAAGCATTTACTTACTTATTATTTGCAAATGGCAGGTAATACCGGTAATTTTTCAGACGCAAATAGAAATGTTAAATTAAAATTCTATTTTTTTAACACTGTATTTAAAAATAAAGATGAGATGTATTTACTTGCATTTTATGTAAATATGTAACCGTAATGGGGTAAAAAATAAGTTAAATATTCGAGATAGTTAAAAATTTTTTATTAAATATTTGTAAATAATGGCATTGTAGGTAAATATACAAATTTAAAAAAAAAATTAACAAAAAAAATTTAAATATAACTTAACTGAAATCATAAAAAAATATAATTTTTGTAAATAGCTTAAAGTTTTTAAACATTTATAAATATTTCCGTCTTCATTAAGTTTTAATAAACAGTTTTTGATTTTATTATATACCAATGGTATACTTTTCTTCTTTTGTTCGATAATGGTAGCCCAAACTCCTTTCGAAGTATTTCGCTGTCTTGGAATTCAGCTTCAAATCGAAGAAACTTAATCAATTCATACACATTGGGGTTGTTTCTTATTCGGAGCTGTAATTTGTTATTCCATCCATCTACGGCATTATTTGTACAGTGTCTTAAATTATAGCAATTCCATACAGCTCTTGGCAACGAGTTATTTTCAAGCCATTGGTTTATGAAATAGTTGTTAAACTCTTCTATTTTTTTGTTAATTGGACAATCCTTCATTATTTTCAGCCATCCCTTCATCAATAAGATTTATAGGTAAATGAGCCAGCAAAGAACACATTTTTATGTGGTTTTGGATTTCCATATCATTCTTGTATAAAGAAGCTTTGGATTCTTCTTCACAAACAGTGCCTAAAGTGAAAGTGTCCTTTAATGACAGAATTCTTAAAATTTTGTTTTAAAGCTTCAATAAGTTTAGTTTCGAAATCTAACATAAAACGGCTTGGTTTCCATTCCGGTAGATACTGACTCTGTGTTTGAAAAACTATGTTATAAGTGTTGTACTTTTTGTTAGGCAATAATGTGAAAATAACAGGACTTATTGACGTTTCACTATCAGTCGGAAATCGATTGCAAACTAATTTTTGTGACATTTTCTTACCGGCAAATAATGTAACTAGGTACCCTTATTATTTGAAATCTTTAAAACTTGTTTATCAAAGAATTTTCATAGATATTGGTAGGTAATAGTTAATAGTTTAAGCTGAAATAATATTTCCGGTTTAAATTCGGGATTTATATTATTCGGTTCTATTTGTATCAGTTTTTCGACGAAATTGATTAAATTTTTTACACAATGTTCCTAATAGGAATTTAGGATAAATATGATAATAGTGGGTAAGTGACTTTTACGGGGCTGGAGCTACTAGTAATTACCATTCATAGCTCCACCCCTATTCGCGATGTTGCCATACTTAGCAGGAGCTCTCTTTCTATGTTGTTCTCTCTCGCGCAAAAACTGGGCAAGTGACCCGTAACCTTTAATTCATATCTAGAAGTTTATTTGGATTTATTTCTAGACGTTATTTGGATTCATCTCTAGACGTTTTTTTGGTTTAATCTCTAGAAGGTTTTGGTTCAATCTCTAGACGGTTTTGATCTCATCTCTAGACAGTTTATGTTCGAATATTGAAGATCATTATTTACAGTGCAGAATTATGCAGAATTACGAAAAAGGATCCCGAATCCCTTATGAAAGTTGCCTGGAGAAATACCATGATATAGATTTACATTCCGTGTATTTACCTAACTTACCAAAAGATAAGTGCTTAATAGACCAGAGCATACTGGCGCATTCGTTTGCAAAATTGTTTTAATTCGTAATTTTTTTTTAAAATATCCAGAAGTCTTTCCGGATTATAAAAGTGTAAGATGACACTCGATATCTGTTGATGTTATTGTTTAAACAACGAAAAATTAATTAAGCCAGAAAAAATGCATTTTTTGCAATGAATTAATTTTTTTTATATTCTTTAGGATATTTCGAATATCATCGTATCTTTAACCCTTTAATTGTTATGAATGTTTTAAAATCCGAAATTGACGAAAATTCTAATTTTCTTGAATTAAATAATATGCCTTAAAATTTAAAATGTTGTAATTTAAAATTTCTTACCGAATATTCAAACTATAATAAACAAAATAACCTTAATAAATTTTCAAAATTTTGTTTGTTGTTATGTTTTTTTTACGTTATAACAATATGCTTCCTATGCGCGTGTACTTTTAGAGAGAAGTACTTCTATCTAACTTCCAAGTCAATGTATAAGATGGGTAAGAGAAAGCCCGATGACGCACTAAATCAATTTTTTGCTGTTTTTCAGCGGTAATAAGTTTAAAAAAAAATATTATTAACATTTTTCATAACACTTTGTTATATTTGCCAATTAATAGTTTTGTATCATGTGATTTTTTTTTTACTTTTTTAGATACTTTCGATAACTTTTTTATTCATTGAAGTTAATAGAAATGTTCCATCCACAAAAAAAAAAACATTGTCAAGAGCTGTCTAAGAAATAAATTTTTCTCACTTTTTTTCCAATAAGATAAAAGAAGATAAACATACCTGCCGTAAGTAAAGGGAAATTTCTACCTGTTACGATGAGCATAGTTGACCTGGTTTTTATTTTAAAACAGAGTACGCAATATATATGTATTCAATTTTTTCTATGGTTGGTAATTCTTTTTCACGATGATTATTTCATAGTAATATTCATTTATTAAGAACATTTTTACATAAAATTATAGTTTGTACATCTAACTAGTTTTTACATGAAATTGATTTTGGCAACATTCAATTAAACATCCGCATAATGCCACATACGTCATGTTTAGTTTTTGACACCAACAAGCTTTCGTTGCACAATTTTTTTTACAGTTGCACGGTTTTGCTAAGTCTTCAGGTAATGGCGGTTTTGTTAAATACAGTGGCTTTATTTGGTTATCACAGAAAACATAACCAAAACCACAGAAATCTAAAGATCACGACAAGTGCATTTGGCCTTTTTATCGTATTGAAAAAAAAAAGGTTGAAGAAGATTTTACTTCTCAGGCAGTATCTGACTATAATTTTTTCATGAATAAAAATAAATGTTAAAAATAAATGTCTCTGTTAACTTTAATAAATAAAAAAGTTATCAAAAGTATCTAAAAAAGTAAAAAAAATCACATGATACCAAACTATTAATCGGCAAATATAACAAAGTGTTATGAAAAATGTTAATAATAATTTTTTTTAAACTTATTACCTCTGAAAAACAGCAAAAAAATTGATTCAGCGCGTCATCGGGCTTTCTCTTACCCATATTATACATTGAGTTGGAAGTGAGATAGAAGTACTTCTCTCTAAAAGTACACGCCCGTAGGAAGCATATTGTTATAACGTAAAAAAAAACATAACAAACAAAATTTTGAAAATTTATTTAGGTTATTTTGTTTATTATAGTTTGAATATTCGGTAAAAAATTTAAAATTATAGCATTTTAAATTTTAAGGTATATTATTTAATTCAAGAAAATTTGAATTTTCGTCAATTTCGGATTTTAAAAAATTCATAACAATTAAAGGGTTAAAGATACGATGATAAGCGTAAGGACTTTTTTATTCCAAATATTTTAAAGAATATAAAAAAAATTAATTCATTGTAAAAAATGCATTTTTTCTGGCTTAATTAATTTTTCGTTGTTTAAACAATAACATCAAGAGATATCGAGTGTCATCTTACACTTTTATAATCAGGAAAGCCTTTCGGACATTTAAAAAAAAATACGAATTAAAACAATTTTGCAAACGAATGCGCCACTATGCCCTGCACTATAAACAATAGTTTTAAATTTGAATTTAGTACAACTTATGTGAATTAGAATTTGATAGCTACCTGATCTAAAGCATGGTTTAAATATTATTTGTTAGTGGTTAGTGATTTTCTATATTTTTATCACTAATCAAGAGTCAACTGTAGTAAGCTTTAAATATAGTGGTGCCCAACTTCTTTTTAAAAGTTATTCGAGTTATTTAATAACCTAACCCACGCCCTATCAATTGAGCTCAAACACATTAAACAAGCAGATAGAATAACTAGATATCACGTTACAACATATGTCCGACCGCCAAGTCTGAACACTTTTTTTTTATTGTGGGGCTGTGTAATTGGAGATTTGAGAAAAAGCCTGTCGTCGCCCGGATTCGAACCCAGATATCTTTGTTTTCCAACCATACCGCTAAACCACGACGACATCGAGTATCGAGATTCCTATACAGCAATTTGATGTGCTAGTTCCGACCACCCGCCGTTTTAGGTTCGTTCTCAAATCTTCAAATACCTCTATACAGCATCCGTATAATATATGAGAAACATATTGATGAGTACTTATATCTTCGTCTGCGTGAGTTAAGTATTTTTTCCATGTTCATTCTCTACAAGGTTCTGGCATGTTCTTTGATGAGAAATTTTTTTTTTCATCCCTAGCATGACTGAAAAATTTCGGACAACAGGTCTTTTTGAGGTTTTTTAGGAAATCACGTGCCACATTAAAAATATTGGAAAAATGAATAATGTCTTACAGAACATTGTTCCTCCGAAAACCTTACAACATTTCAACCTGATTTATCAAGCCGTTTCATTATTTTATGCGAGTGAATTTTTGAAGAAAATGAAGGATCGCGTTTTTCTATCCATGATATTCATCAGGATTTTGTGCTAATTGTTCGTTGTAAAAATTTTTTATTGCAAGATCCATAAACTAGACACTTCAAGCTTCAAATTGTTTTTTTTTTTTCATTTGTGTACGACCATTTTTACCAAAGATACAGCCACTCGAAAAATCGAAATTTTTTTGATCCCTTAATTTTTTCCTCTAGCTAATTTATATATTTATAATATTTGGAAAATAATAAAATATTTATAATACACCTTCAATTTTTATAATATAATAGTTGGTCAATACTCTACTATTTATAATATCTGATCATTTTGTATAATGTTTGTTATATTTCATCAGCTTATAAAAATACATTTTAAAAATAATTGATATTGGTAAAAATTATTTTACTTAGTTATTTTATAGCAAATTAACACTGGATATTTTTTTCTTTGGGAAATTTCTAACTATACTGTTAATTTTTAATTTGAAAATAAATCCGTAAATAGACATTTTGTATTTAATTACTCTTCTTTTTTTTGTGTCTAGGTTGGGTACATTGAGGAATCGATTTATATTATTCATCTTTTGTTAAATTGAGGGTCAATACTTAGACAGTCAGGTGGTCGGGACAATTTAACGCCCCCCTATTTTGATAACTGAGATTGAACCACCCCATCTCCAATACAGTCTAGCCGCGAGTCCTAAAATAGTTTCATCTTTGTAACCGTACTCGGTCTAGAATTCAAATGTAGATATTATTATTTTGTTTATTGTTTTTTTTTTTGTTTTTTTTTTGTTTTTTTTGTTTTTTTTTTGTTTTTTGTTTTTTTTTTTGTTTTTTTTTTGTTTTTTTTTTGTTTTTTTTTGTTTTTTTTTGTTTTGTTACATAAATTTGAGGTTACAGTAGTTTTGATAGCAATATTCTTTTTATATATATATTTTTTTATAATTAACAAAT
This sequence comes from Psylliodes chrysocephalus, assembly GCA_927349885.1. NCBI lineage: Eukaryota > Metazoa > Arthropoda > Insecta > Coleoptera > Chrysomelidae > Psylliodes > Psylliodes chrysocephalus. The sequence continues at coordinate 39,431,900 of OV651820.1, read as the reverse complement.
TTAATAATACACTTTATTATACACATACATGTTCTATCGGAATCCGGAATAAAAACAGGGGTGTTCTGTTTAAAATAAGAAAATTGACATGCACTTCCGGCATAGGCGTAAATGATATAATTTAAAATTTTATATGGAAATCATAATTTGTTTATTATTCGTACCAATTTTTAACAAAATTCGTTCATTGATTTGTCAGTTATAGATAGTGTCTCTCGACATTAAACCACTCTATTTTTATTAAATCTAAATTCCAAGAAAACTAAAAGCAAAATACTATTTAATAAGTGTAAGAAACCACAATAAGATACAATTATTGTGAAAAAATCAAGATGAAACATTATAACTCGGCAGGAATGAATCGAAAATATCAGTTATCACATTATTTTCTCGTTAACTTTTCTCTTTTCATTAAACTCGTCATTAATTCGCACCGGTTCATGAGCGAGCTGAAATCAGTGGATACTTTGAACGATCGCTGGCGTCATTTACAACAAGTTCATTTATAATACCTACCTATATTTTTGGTCGATGTTGCGGGGAATTACACACGATGTCAGAGTGGTAGGGCACAGAACTCCATTTGTAAACGTCGCAGGGTACTTGAGGATATTAAATGGTCGTAGAGTGTATTGTTGACTATTAATTCAAGAACCCCTTCACTATATATAAAGGAGTTATGGATTAGAATATCGTAGGAATGGGATAAGGCAAGATATTTAGGGTATGTTAACACGGATCTTAGATAGAGAGTAGGGAAAATTTGTAATTAATTAAAAGTGGCAAAAACGATATTTTTTTTACTAAGTAAGTCTTATTCTATGGAAGAGTTTTTGTAATTTAGGGCATGTTTGCGATACGCAATTATTAATTATGAAATATAACTTTAGTTGCATAATACCGTCAAACGGGGTGACTTCAGCCATTTGGGGTCGCTTCGGACAACAGGTAGATTTTTTGAATAATATATGCATTCACAGCGGCAACAGTGTAAAAGATAGCCCATATTAGTACCCAAATGTTTACAACTTAGTTGCCGTTAGATGATGGTGTGTTGCGGTCGCACGTCGTGATCAGTTTTCCGTTTCACGTAATTTTTGTTTTGGTAAGAATTTCTTAATTCAAAAGATACTGAAAAGTAAGTTGTGCCCACCTCATTTGCATATTTTAGTACAATTTTTGTTTATACTAGTAGGAAGGGTGATGTTTTGAGAATATTTTAGCCAGGAGTTCGTTTGTTTATCTTTACACACATTTCATATACAGGGGTGATAACAAAATTATACGTTTTTAGGGGGCGACTTCGGACATGGGCCGAATTTATAAGAAAGTGGTAGGTGGTAGAAGCTACCAAAATTATAAACCAGAAAAACTAGAAAATGACATCCGTGATGTGAAAACCCACAGGAAAACCATACGGCAATCTGCTGAATATTATGGTGTACCTAAATCGACTATTAGCGACAGAATTAAGAATGTTAATGTCAAAAAAGTCGGCGGCCAGACAATACTATCGTCAGAAGAAGAAGGAAGGCTGGTTGTGGCCATTAACCTAGCGGCAGAATAGGGATTTCCTCTTTCTCCGTACGATGTCCGAATGATAGTCAAACAATATCTAGACAGGAAAGAGGTGAATATAAAAAAATTCCGAGATAACCTTCCGGGACACGATTGGGTAAAATCATTTTTATCCCGACACCGTTATCTTACGACAAGATTTTGTCAAAATATAAAGAGATGTAGGGCACAAGTAGGTGAAGGCACTTTAATGGAATATTTTCGTGAGCTCCGAACATCCCTGGAAAATGTTAACCCATCGCTAATAAATAACTATGACGAAACTAATTTTAATGATGACCCGGGTAAAGTCAAGGTGATTTGTAAAAGAGGATCGAAACATTGCGATCGAATAATGGATTCGTCTAAATCTAGCGTAAGTGTAATGATGTCGGCTTCAGCAAGTGGCGACCTTCTTCCACCCTTCGTGGTGTATAAGGCTAACCATCGGTATCAAGAATGGGAAGAAGATGGACCGAATGGATGTGGTTACAGTGTGAGCAGCTCAGGATGGTTCGATTCAACAACTTTTTTGAAATGGTTTCACCAGATAGCTTTACCTTATTTCAGAAAAAAGGATGGGCCGAAAATTTTAATTGGTGATAACTTGTCCAGTCACTTAACAGTAGAAGTTATTGAGAAATGTGCACGTCAGAATATAAAATTCATCCTACTTCCACCAAATGCCACCCACCTTTGCCAGCCGCTGGATGTTGCTTTTTTTGCGCCCCTTAAGAAAACATGGAGGAGAATTCTGACTGAGTGGAAGTCCAAAAGAAAAGGTCCATTTCAGAAGAAAGATTTTCCAAAACTTCTCAGGAAATCTTTAGAAGCAATTGAAGCAAATTCAAAGAAAAACGTGTTGTCCGGATTTCGCGCATCGGGTATTTGGCCCAACAATCCACAGGATGTTCTAAAACGTCTGCCTCAAAGACTTATGACTGAAGATAATCCCCCAGGCGGTGAAATAGATAAATCGCTACTGGCATTTCTTAAAAAAAATAGAAACCCTGAATTGCAAACAAGAACAAACAGGCGCAAACAAGTCAATGTTCCACCAGGAAGGCCAGTCATCCTTGCAGATATGAATGTTGAATTCGAAAACGACCCACCAGAAAATATTCCTTTCACGTCTGGAGTACAAAAACCTAGAAAGTGCCAGAACATTCCATCTGATTCCGATTTATTTGATGAACATTTTTTACCAGCTGACGCATCAGATTCGGAAGAAGAAATGACTTCCGAGAAACCAAGAGACCATTCTTCAAATGAAGATATTAAGATAAATGATTTTTTACCCTAGTTAAACTTCCCATAGAAAATTCTTTAAAAAGCAAATTCTTTGTTTCACAAATTTTAAACGTAGAAGGTGAAAATTACCTGGTAAAATTTCTTCGACAAAAAAATTTTGGGGCTGATGTTTTCTTTTCTTTTCCAAACGTGTCTGATGAGAGCATTATTGGAAAATTTGAAATTGTTCAAACGGTTTTTCCTTTACATTTTCGAAGAGGTTGTTATAAGTTTTCCAATTTACCTGATGTTGTTATAGAGTAGATTACAGTTGTATTTATGACATAAAAATTTACTTTTCTAGAATAACCTGTTTAGTTTTGTTATATAAGAATTATTATGTTTGATTTTTAAAATAAATAAATCTTTTTATGATAAAATTATGTTTTTCTTATAACAAATAATTTTCCTACTAGTGTAGACGATTAAAAAAAGAAAATGTTTGTCCGAATTAACCCCTGCAACCGTTAAACATCGGTTTTACGTAGTTTTATATGGCCACTCGATGGGGTGACTTCGGACAGTTTTTAATAAAAAAAATATAATAACTGGAAAAAAATTAGAAACATTTGACATTGTCAAAATGTAACTAGATGTTAGGGGCATCTTAGCCGAAATTTGCAGAATTTTAGTTCTCTTGGTTTTTAGTTTGTGATTAAGAAAGTTGCAAAAAGTGTCCGAAGTCACCCCGTTTGACGGTATATTAGCTTTGGTTGAGGAGCCAGTGACTATTTTATGGTACACACATGGAGGTAGAAGGTAGGGAGGCGCTGTCACGTGGTCTAAGACGTGGTTTCAATCAAAGTTTTTTTTCTATTTTTATATCATTTGCAAACTAAATATATTGTACATATTAAAAGTTAAACAATGTTCGCTTGTGCTTAACGGATTTTTAGCAACCTAACATATATTCATAGGAAGAAATTATCTGAAATAACATTCCACAACTAAGTAAACATAGTAAACAATATGCAGGGCGATATTTGGGAAATTTAGATATTATATATGCTTTGAGTGTGCAACCGCATTAGGTTTTGTAAAGATGAATTAAAAATGAGAGAATTTGCTGAAGCTGGTGTAACAAATTAGATTTAAAAGAATGATTAATAATATCTTAAATTCTAGATATTTGCTTCAGTTTCATTATAAAAAGCTTCTGTCGTAAACAAATTATAAAGGTATAGCTATTTTCTTAAATGATAATGGATAAGTATATTGTGTAACATTTTAAAATTCCATTTAAAAATGTTATTTTAATTGGGTGACATCCTGTATAAAATAGTATTCGATTAATTTAAATTTAATTATCGCCGCACGTAATATTCCTAAAAAAGGGAAATTTGGTGAAGTGGGAGTATAGTAAGCAGACGATATCGACACCGTGTCTTAAAAATTTCATTTCCGATATTATCGAAAAGTATCTACCAGTGTCTGGCTGTATACAGTGGTGAGATAATGTTATAAAAAATCTCAGTAGAAATTATATTTCTACATGTTAGTTATAAGTTTATTTTATGAAAGTCAAGTTAAATTTATTAAATATGCCTTTGTAATTTATTTTGGTTGCTGAAATTGTACATTGTCTATAGTAATTAGTTTTTATTGTTATCTTGATTTAATTTAAAAAAGTAGTTGTTTAAAATTTAATTTATATCTCGTACAAGAGCCACGTGAAAAACAGAATTTATTTTTTGTTTAGAAAGCGAATAGAAGCAGTTAGCATTTCCACTTAAACTTCAAAGCCAGTCTATATCTTCCATGTGTTGACATTGGAGATAACTAAAGCAGTTTTCTTAAAGCAGAACGATGAGATAAAGAATGAGATATGGTATTAAATTACAGTGGTAAGACTGTATCCTATTGAAGTTGCCACTCAAACCAATATAGTGGTAACTAGACATGTGGCTAATTTTTTTATAATGTTCGAGATATAATATATAGGGTGGCGCATCCTATATGCATCGGTCTCTGTAGGGAAAACGACTTTTCTAATAGGGATATACAGGGCCATTAACACTACAAATTAAAAATAATTTGGATTATACAGGGTGACCTAAAAATAGAAATTTATATCAAAGTTATGTTTTTTTAAGGAGAACACCTTATATTTGATGGTGTCTTTTGATTCCCCGGAAAAAATAAAGTAAAGTTTCTGTAATGTTTCCTATACCGACCTCTTTTCGTTTTTGAAACATTTACAGGATTCTTAATTTGTAAGCTTAAACAACATAACCTAGTATGTCGCGGTTATTTAAAACACACCAACAGTCACCTGCGATAAGCGTAACCAAGATATTAGACATTCGAATAAAATGCAAATTTTTCCATTACATCATTTAGTCTAATTGAATTCGACTTATATATGGAGTTAAATAATATTCCTGTTTTAAATGTCACACCCTGTATTTAATTTAAAATTAAATTATCTTTCATTTCTTATAAGATTTCCCTATACCTAAATTCGATGGATCTTTAGTAAATAGCTGTTTTTTACTTTCCTATCTGTATACAGACATAAGGAAAGTATAGGAATCATGATTTTTTCGACCTCGAGTTTTCGATGGATTTTTACGTTTTGAGGTCCCCTGAATCCGTTTTGACTATTTTCGCGATGATGTTTGTGTGTGTGTGTGTGTGTGTGTATGGGTCTGTGTCTGTGTCTGTGTCTGTGTCTGTGTCTGTGTCTGTGTCTGTGTCTGTGTCTGTGTCTGTGTCTGTGTCTGTGTCTGTGTCTGTGTCTGTGTCTGTGTCTGTGTCTGTGTCTGTGTCTGTGTCTGTGTCTGTGTCTGTGTCTGTGTCTGTGTCTGTGTCTGTGTCTGTGTCTGTGTCTGTGTCTGTGTCTGTGTCTGTGTCTGTGTCTGTGTCTGTGTCTGTGTCTGTGTCTGTGTCTGTGTCTGTGTCTGTGTCTGTGTCTGTGTCTGTGTCTGTGTCTGTGTCTGTGTCTGTGTCTGTGTCTGTGTCTGTGTCTGTGTCTGTGTCTGTGTCTGTGTCTGTGTCTGTGTCTGTGTCTGTGTCTGTGTCTGTGTCTGTGTCTGTGTCTGTGTCTGTGTCTGTGTCTGTGTCTGTGTCTGTGTCTGTGTCTGTGTCTGTGTCTGTGTCTGTGTCTGTGTCTGTGTCTGTGTCTGTGTCTGTGTCTGTGTCTGTGTCTGTGTCCTGTGTCTGTGTCTGTGTCTGTGTCTGTGTCTGTGTCTGTGTCTGTGTCTGTGTCTGTGTCTGTGTCTGTGTCTGTGTCGTGTCTGTGTCTGTGTCTGTGTCTGTGTCTGTGTCTGTGTCTGTGTGTCTGTGTCTGTGTCTGTGTCTGTGTCTGTGTCTGTGTCTGTGTCTGTGTCTGTGTCTGTGTCTGTGTCTGTGTCTGTGTCTGTGTCTGTGTCTGTGTCTGTGTCTGTGTCTGTGTCTGTGTCTGTGTCTGTGTCTGTGTCTGTGTCTGTGTCTGTGTCTGTGTCTGTGTCTGTGTCTGTGTCTGTGTCTGTGTCTGTGTCTGTGTCTGTGTCTGTGTCTGTGTCTGTGTCTGTGTCTGTGTCTGTGTCTGTGTCTGTGTCTGTGTCTGTGTCTGTGTCTGTGTCTGTGTCTGTGTCTGTGTCTGTGTCTGTGTCTGTGTCTGTGTCTGTGTCTGTGTCTGTGTCTGTGTCTGTGTCTGTGTCTGTGTCTGTGTCTGTCTGTGTCCTGTGTCTGTGGTCTGTGTCTGTGTCTGTGTCTGTGGTCTGTGTCTGTGTCTGTGTCTGTGTCTGGTCTGTGTCTGGTGTCTGTGTCTGTGTCTGTGTTGTGTCTGTGTCTGTGTCTGTGTCTGTGTCTGTGTCTGTGTCTGTGTCTGTGTCTGTGTCTGTGTCTGTGTCTGTGTCTGTGTCTGTCTGTGTCTGTGTCTGTGTCTGTGTCTGTGTCTGTGTCTGTGTCTGTGTCTGTGTCTGTGTCTGTGTCTGTGTCTGTGTCTGTGTCTGTGTCTGTGTCTGTGTCTGTGTCTGTGTCTGTGTCTGTGTCTGTGTCTGTGTCTGTGTCTGTGTCTGTGTCTGTGTCTGTGTCTGTGTCTGTGTCTGTGTCTGTGTCTGTGTCTGTGTCTTGTCTGTGGTCTGTGTCTGTGTCTGTGTCTGTGTCTGTGTCTGTGTCTGTGTCTGTGGTCTGTGTCTGTGTCTGTGCTGTGTCTGTGTCTGTGTCTGTGTCTGTCTGTGTCTGTGTCTGTGTCTGTGTCTGTGTCTGTGTCTGTGTCTGTGTCTGTGTCTGTGTCTGTGTCTGTGTCTGTGTCTGTGTCTGTGTCTGTGTCTGTGTCTGTGTCTGTGTCTGTGTCTGTGTCTGTGTCTGTGTCTGTGTCTGTGTCTGTGTCTGTGTCTGTGTCTGTGTCCTGTGTCTTGTGTCTGTGTCTGTGTCTGTGTCTGTGTCTGTGTCTGTGTCTGTGTCTGTGTCTGTGTCTGTGTCTGTGTCTGTGTCTGTGTCTGTGTCTGTGTCTGTGTCTGTGTCTGTCTGTGTCTGTGTCTGTGTCTGTGTCTGTGTCTGTGTCTGTGTCTGTGTCTGTGTCTGTGTCTGTGTCTGTGTCTGTGTCTGTGTCTGTGTCTGTGTCTGTGTCTGTGTCTGTGTCTGTGTCTGTGTCTGTGTCTGTGTCTGTGTCTGTGTCTGTGTCTGTGTCTGTGTCTGTGTCTGTGTCTGTGTCTGTGTCTGTGTCTGTGTCTGTGTCTGTGTCTGTGTCTGTGTCTGTGTCTGTGTCTGTGTCTGTGTCTGTGTCTGTGTCTGTGTCTGTGTCTGTGTCTGTGTCTGTGTCTGTGTCTGTGTCTGTGTCCTGTTTCTGTGTCTGTGTCTGTGTCTGTAGTCTGTGTCTGTGTCTGTGTCTGTGTCTGTGTCTGTGTCTGTGTCTTGTCGTGTCTGTGTCTGTGTCTGTGTCTGTGTCTGTGTCTGTTGTCTGTGTCTGTGTCTGTGTCTGTGTCTGTGTCTGTGTCTGTGTCTGTGTCTGTGTCTGTGTCTGTGTCTGTGTCTGTGTCTGTGTCTGTGTCTGTGTCTGTGTCTGTGTCTGTGTCTGTGTCTGTGTCTGTGTCCTGTGTCTGTGTCTGTGTCTGTGTCTGTGTCTGTGTCTGTGTCTGTGTCTGTGTCTGTGTCCTGTGTCTGTCTGTGTCTGTGTCTGTGTCTGTGTCTGTGTCTGTGTCTGTGTCTGTGTCTGTGTCTGTGTCTGTGTCTGTGTCTGTGTCTGTGTCTGTGTCTGTGTCTGTGTCTGTGTCTTGTCTGTGTCTGTGTCTGTGTCTGTGTCTGTGTTCTGTGTCTGTGTCTGTGTCTGTTGTCTGTGTCTGTGTCTGTGTCTGTGTCTGTGTCTGTGTCTGTGTCTGTGTCTGTGTCTGTGTCTGTGTCTGTGTCTGTGTCTGTGTCTGTGTTCTGTGTCTGTGTCTGTGTCTGTGTCTGTGTCTGTGTCTGTGTCTGTGTCTGTGTCTGTGTCTGTGTCTGTGTCTGTGTCTGTGTCTGTGTCTGTGTCTGTGTCTGTGTCTGTGTCTGTGTCTGTGTCTGTGTCTGTGTCTGTGTCTGTGTCTGTGTCTGTGTCTGTGTCTGTGTCTGTGTCTGTCTGTGTCTGTGTCTGTGTCTGTGTCTGTGTCTGTGTCTGTGTCTGTGTCTGTTCTGTGTCTGTGTCGTGTCTGTGTCTGGTCTGTGTCTGTGTCTGTGTCTGTGTGTCTGTGTGTCGCATAACTCATAAACCGATAAAACGGAAAAACACCAAATTTTAAACTTAAGCTTTGTTCCAGCGTCCAATGGGCTGATTAGATTTTGGGTAGTGTCGGAACATCTGGGGGGGGTACTTTATAGGTGGTCATTTTTATATTTAAGGAATATATCTGTTATTTACGTTTGGGGAAGAAAATTCTTCAAATAAAAGTTACTTCTTATATTACTATCTAAAATTTTTGTTTTATACAAAATTTTCCTAAAATGGTCCGTGTTCGAGAAATTTCACAAAAAGTAAAAAAAAAATATTTTTTTATAAAAATTGTTCAAACAAAAGTTGTTTGTAATATAATTCTCTATAATTTTTATCCTATACATAATTTCTCTAAAATGGACCGTATTCGAGATATTTGAGAAAATGTGTAAATTTTGAAATTTGAAGAAAACTCAAAAACATTAAATTTTATTTCGGCCTGACGTGAAATGACGTTTTTATATTTTATGGAATATATCTGTTATTTATGTTTGGAGAAAAAAATTGTTCAAATAAAAGTTATTTCTAATATTATTATCTCTAATTTTTGCTTTATGTCAAAATTTCCTGAAATGGTCCGTATTCGAGAAATTTGACAAAATGTGCAAAATTCTGATTTTCATGAAAATTGTTTAAATAAAAGTTGTTTGCGATATCGATCTCTATAATTTTTGTTTATACATGATTTTTCTAAAATGGACCGTAATGGAAAAATTGTAGGAAAAGTGCTAAATTTAAATTTTTCAGTATTTTCGTTTTCAATGAATATCTATAGAAAAATGTTTCGAGGTAGATGTATGTGGAAAATGTATATATTTATTTTATCCTCTAAACATTTATGGAGGTGCTGCAATAGGTTGTACAAAATAACCGGAAAAAGCCTTTAAAAACTAGATAGGAAAGTCATGTGTTGGACACATCAGATTTTTATTTTTAACATACGGATTTTATCATATTAGTTTTTAATCACAGTAACCATTAGAGCAAATATTACTCAAAATATGGTATTTAACGAAATGAATATTTTTATTACTTTTCAATGTAAAGCCAAACTATATTTTTTTTTAATAAAAAAAAAATATTTAATTACAAGTAAATTTGAATTATTTGAAAACTACACACAACTTTTTCATTTAATGTAAGAAACAAATTGAAAACAAAACAAAAAATAAATTATAAAAAATGTTCAAAGTGACACCCATCTTATTCTAAACACAACTGAACTTGTTTTTCATAGGATCGTTTCACTTTGAGACGAATTTCTCCAGTAACTGTCTGAAAAGCAGCTCTTATTCTAGCTTTCACTTCTTTCGGAGTAGTTGGTAGGATGTTATAAACTATACTTTGTAAGTGTCCCAATAAAAAAATCCAACGAAGTCAAGTCTGGAGATCTTGGAGGCCAATTATGTGGACCACCTCTTCCGATCCATTTATTAACAAAACGCCGGTTTAAGTATCGCCGTACTCGAAGCTGAAACTGCATCCACATTTTCTGCCTAGTATTTAAAGGTAAATTATCAAGGAGCCCAGATAATTTTCTCCGCAAACATTTTAGAAATTTTCTGCCATTAAGTTAGCCGGTAAAAAAATAAGGACCAATAACATGTAAACCTACAAATTCAAGGACCACTTATGCTGATGATCGAGAGTACGAAAGACGTGAGGAGTTTCATCACTATAATAATGAAAGTTATGGCGATTAACGAGTCCATTATTATGAAACTTACACTCGTCAGAAAACAAAACATTATCAAAAAAATCTGCATCTAATTCTACTTTATACATAACCCATGAACAAAAATCGATTCTTTGTTGAAAGTCCCTTCGATACAGTTCTTGGTGCAGCTGTATCTTATAAGGATGAAATTTGTTTTTTTATTATACGTCCAATACTTCTTCTACTTATTCCAGTTTCTCTACTAATAGCCCGATGACTTGTGTGTGGGTTTTCGATTAGTAAGCCAATACCCCAAAATTCATTATTATGATCTCCTACATTAGGTTGAGGCTGAATAATTTTTTTATAATCTACGTTTCCGCTAACTTTAAACTGTTTTAGTAATCTTTCAAAAGCACGTCTGTCAAGTTTCTCTCGATCTGGGTATTTTTGGCCGTAAACTCTAGAAGCCAATAAACAGTTTTCATGACACTCACCAAAAACAAGCACCATATCAATTCCCTCTGTTTTAGAATTAAGTTTTCATTTTTCGTACATTTGATATCTAACTTACTAAATAGAAATGTCAAACTCGCATTTGACATTTAAATTCAATGGTCAGTTTGACGGGAAAGAGTACAAAAATAAGCTATGTTAAATATAAAAACAGATATTTACTAAAAAAACCATTGAATTTAGGTAGAAACTCTAAAAACTTTAAAAATATTGAGAGAGTTAAAATCACACAAAATGTACAAACACAGAAAATTTTGGTGCTGCTATTTATATTATATTCATTTGTTTTATCTGAGACATTTATAGATTGAAATGTCAGACAAAATTTGTTGCATAATATCATCGCCTACTGGCTCAGCGAAGACAGGTCTTTTACTCCCTTTTCTAATTTAATGCTACTGGTTAGCCAATGTGCCGAGATCTTGTAATAATTTGGCAATTATTTTAATTAATCTAAGGATTTTACATAAAAATCTAATTTCATATAAATTTTCAAGTACTTTCCTTCATTTGACCTTAGAAATATTAATAACAGTTATTATAATATCAAAGTAAATTAAATATATGAGTTGATCAAAAATTTTAAAGAAAGAACGTCTCAACCAATATTTAAATGATTTGAGAACGAGGGGAAGAGACAGTTACTGAGTGGGCCGGGCGTTACGACTACCCACCGACGCCGATAAAGCGTATCTCGGGAATTTTAAAGTAATTTTTTGAAGTGATTAAATAATAAATATTAGCCAACCGATTTTAAACTTAGTGAAATTGAAACTACGTTTCGAGCAAGGTTAGCCTTCCTCTTTTAATATATTAAAATTGTGACAGTTCTCCTTTTATTTTTAGTTGTCTCTCTTCGTAGATTTTATAGGAAGTGATATTGTTTATTTTTTTGACTTTGGTAGCTACAAGATCCAGCGAGATTTCTGACACGTTTTGCCAATTTATTCTTACAGTAGTTATCGATACTTTATTATCGTCGACTGATTTACCGAATCAGGCTAGAACCTCAGGGTGGATCTTGTACCTCCAAACATATGATATTACTTGATCGTTTTTTTATGATTAAAATTGTTACATGTTTAAATATATTGAGTTGTTAAACGTTCACCTGTTTTTATCTTATGTGTGTTACGAGTTGTTGAATTCAGCCCGAGTTCCATAAAGAGGAACAACCCCTAGTCCAGGTAAGCTATCTACTCAAATCCAGAGTTCGATAATTAAATAATTATTTAGGTGTTCCTTTTAATTCTTAACCAATACATACATAACTGTGGAATATATATTCCATCTTCATCAGGTCTACCTTCTGCTTTTGTCAAAAGACACTCCGGCCACTTTTGAGAAGCCCCGGCGAACCTACCCCCGAGTAAGGACTATAGGTGCCTATTATTAGTTTGCCAAACCATTTTCTTAACCCGCTCGCACTATTCATCACGGGGGAAAAATCTTTTATTTTTAAACCTATTATTTTATTCCTAAATTTTTCCTTTTTTTGTCACGGTATGAGTGGATAAGCTCTAAGGACCTTATCCCCTGACTGGTGACAGTCGCTGCCTTACACTTCCAGTGTACCCCGCGTTGATGACTAAAGTCTATTCAGATTTCATTTACGCCGCGTCAAAATAATTTCTCCCATCCAGCAACAGCTCACGTGACATTTTTTTGCGCTTCTATTGGTTAATCGGTCGTTAGTCATTTAGACGACGCGCAAATATTTTTTGTCAGAGTCGAATTCAGTTCAATTTGGATAATTATAAACGGCGTTTTGGTAGCATTCACCGTGTTGGTTAGTTTGGACATTTTGTATGTTTGATTGATTATAATTCATTATATTGTAGTTTAGATATACATATATTGTGTTATTTATTTTTTTTGTTTTTGTGGTTGTTGTTAGTTTGAACATGTTTTACTCTATTTTATGGACATTTAATTGACTATATTTTGTAATTGCTGCGTGACACTATGTCCTCCACAGATACAGCAGATGAAGTCCAGAAAAATGTTTTTACTCCTTCTAAAAAGCGACTGAAAAAGGGACATTTGGTCATCCGTACTAAAGAAATGGTTCTTAATATTTATAAGCATTAAATTTTATAGAACCCTGATATGTTGGTACATGATGTTGAAAGGAGAGTTACTGATAAAACAGGGATGTGCGCTAAAACCGTTTTTAATGTTATGAAGGAGTATAGGCAGATTCATAAATTTTCTGAACCAAAAACCAAGCTACGTTATAAACAAATTAGTGGCTCTGTGGATGATTTTGATAAAAATGCAATAAAGCGCAAAGTACATCAATTCTTCTTTAGAAATTAACTTCCAACAATTGATAAGGTTTTATAAGAAGTCAACGATGATCCATATTTGTCTACTTTTAAGCGAGCTACATTTTACAAGCTTTTCAAAACCCTTAATTTTAAATTTAAAACTCGAGGAAAAAATAGTTTGCTTTTAGACAAAAATGAAATTGTTTCATCCTACGCCACAAAAAATAAAACGGTACAGAGAAGAAAAGCAGAAAATATATTATCTTGATGAGACTTGGATTAACGCAGGCCACACCAAATCAAAAGTATGTTTCGATATGTCGGTTTTTTATCCAGACAAGCCTTTTTGGATGAGCTTTTAACTGGTTTTAAAAACCCATCAGGTATGTGCGTAAAAACAGCTCATTATATGCCATATTGGAAGTAAAGAAGGCTTTATCTACGACGTCTAAAAAAGGTGATATTTAAAAATGGCTATAAGGGAAAAAAATTGAATTCGACTACCAAATGCTTAAGATCTAACTTCTAAAACTTGGTAAGCAACATAAACATTATGATAGGTATGTAATAGATGAAATGGCTAAGCAGCAAAACAACATAATACTTCATATGTCTCCGTATCATTGTGAACTTAACCCTATTGAATTAATCTAGGTTGACGTTAAACAATACGTAGCAGATAAAAACTCAACATTTAAATCTGGAGATATTAAAATTCTTTTTGAAGAAGTAATATTATTAATTTCTCCAGAAAAATGGAAAAAGTGTATCGACCATGTTCGCCAAAAAGTTGAAGTAAAAATGTGGGAGTTGGATAATATTATAGAGGTTCAGGTAGAACCACTTGTAATTTTGATTAATGAAGATAGCCTTTCAAGTCTAATTTATCCGATTCAGAATAGTGCTAAGTCAAGTAAGGAAGATTGCTATAATACAGGGTACAAGTTGTCTAATCTAAATACTAGTAGAACAAGAACAATAAAGAACAAAAGTTATCAAAAATATAAAAGGTTTCTTTTTAAGATGCACAATTTTAAATCAAATACCAAATTCAAATACCAAATGCCTCTTATATTTTAAGTATTTTAATGCTTTTAGTAGATATATATTAGCTATTAAAGAATTTGCAATTATTTGGACACCCTGTACAATATAATTTTATAATATGATTGTTTTAATGCTCTGTATCACAGTAGACATATGTAATGAACTAAATATAATGCAACCGTCTCTTTTAAAGTCAAATACATTTATTAATTTGTATTGCAGGTTAACGCAGTTTATGTCGCTCACCTATCTTCGTCCAGAAATGTCACTAAAGTCTGGGAGACCGTGTATGGCATTTATTTTATAGTTTTACTTTACAAAATATGTTTTTATCGTAATAAAAAAATAATTTCACAATTACACTCTTTCATTTTACATTTTTGAAAGACGGAAAAGTAAAATACGGCCCTGCTCAATTTTAGCGTCCACCTGCTTCTGTTTACATCAGGCGTAAATTAAATTTGAAAAGACTTTAGAGTCCTTTTGGCCACTACATTGTTATTGAGTGACAGCAGTTACTTTCTAAGTGACGGTGGTTGTTACAATCTAATTATCGGTAATATAAATTTAAATATCCTTAGGAAATTGGTGGTACTACGTTCATAGATGAGTATTAATGGGAGGGGGAGGCTATGATAATGACAGAACATCATTGTTGATATTTTATTTACTGAAGCTCGTTTACTTTATTTTAGGCAATAATTTTAATTTCAGAAAGACAACAATTTTACAAAAAGACACTCAATTACTAAAGCCGGTTAACAAAAGTAAAGAAGTCCGATTAAAATATAAACAGGGCTGTGTAATCCCTTGGCAAAATAATCAATTGGCGATCATCGCCTACTGGGGGTTTAGGGGCGTGTTAATATTATAGAAATATGGCAAATATTTTTTGTACCCAACAACTTACTTATTCTTTATTTATCTATAGTTATAGAGAATATCTATTTGAAATTATAAATAATTGTATTTCTAAATTATTGTAATCGGATTGTCTTAGCAGTTTATTAGCAGTTATTTCTAAATATAAAAGTGCTCTTTTGACTAATTAGACATAGCTTTCTAAAAGGAAGCCTTCAAGGTCGCAGTAAGTGCATAAATACGAATATTATTGTAAAAAAGAAAATAATCGAGCCCAAATTTTATTTTTCAAACTTGAAGGTCACAGTAACAAAGTGGCAGTAGTGTAATTATTATTATTATGCGTCTTCACCTCTGCAGGAACTGCAGAAATATAAAAGTAAGTATGAACGAAAAAATTGTAATTTTGAGCGAATAGGATATCTAAAAGTGTCACTGGCTTCCTACTATTTCTTTAGTTATTCTTTATTTATTTCACAAACTGTTTATTTATTTTATTTATTTACAGAAAAAGAAACACTTAGAGAACTAACTCTGTAGGAACTACTTCATAATGGCTTTTTTCATTATACAGTGACAGAAAGGAGATATATGTAAAGGTTTTCGTGCGATATGACCGTAAATGACAAGCCGCAAGATATTCGTATATATAAAGAAACCGTACACAAAAATGGACTGTAAGCTGTTTTGACGTCGTGGTTTGAGCTTTGGCTTCCGGTGTGGAATCTCTGAGTTCAAACGCAGTTAAGATAAACTTTTTTTTCAAGTTGATATACGTCCTAAAAAATTGTATACATATAAACATTTCACAAAAAAAATATTCTTGATAAAAAATCTAATAAAGCATCAAATTTTATAAAATATGTGAGGTACACAGGGAAAATTAAAAGTAATGATTTAGATGAAAAGCTTACCACTGCAATAACAAACAGCCATCGAGTAAAATAATAATTTGATTTAGCTGCGATATTTAAATGTTGGGTTAGTACTTTAGCCACTTCCACAAAATGTCATTTATTACTCGATATTTTCATTACCTCTTAATAATACTGTAAAAAAAAGAAACAAACAATTAATTTAACATCAAAATCATTAAGATCTTCCAGATTATAGATTGGCATTAAAAATCGATTTTTTGATGTAAGGCTATACGAAAAAGTCGCGTAATAATATGTTTAAATCGCAAGACTTAGTTGGATATGGGATTTCAGTGTTCCTACTAATTATTTTGACATTAAAATATTCTTTAAGATATTAAAGTGTTTCCCTGTTCGCATGTGCTGTTGTACCATCTTGCTGGAAATACCCATTTTGTAATTTATTATCATCCAGTTAATTGAGCTTTAAAAAAAATGGGACACTCTTCTTTGACATATTCCAATTTAAACACCATCTTTTTGGAGATGCAATGGCTCTTCAACAAAAAAATGAGGATTTTCTCTTGACCACGACCTTATATTTTGTGAATTAACATAACTTTAATATTAAAATCAACTATAGAAGGGTTTATTTTTGTTTGACTCACTTAAGTTACACTATTGCAGCGTATTGTAAAAAAAGTACCTAATTTTTTTGTCAGTAACGAGGACATGGACAGAGAACGGGACAAATTAAACCTTTATTGGGTGGTATGCTCCATAGCAGTTGCTGTAGCTCTGGCTGCCTTCAGTTTAACCTTCTTCCTCCTCTTTGCTTCGGATCCAGAGATCTTTTTGCCTCTCTGGTGCTTGTCGGTTTGGGGTGAACTGAGATGCCCATCCTCGTCTTTTTGGGGTGGATGCTGTCCAGCTTCCTGTCCTGGAGTTGAACTTTGCTGTGCAGTCTCCTTTGCTGAAGGTAAACGTTGAAGTCCAGCCTTCTTTGCTGGAGGTAAACGTTGATGTCCATCGTTCTTTGCTGAAGGTAAGCGTTGACGCTCAGCCTCCTTGGATTGGTGTGGGTTTGGATTCATAAGGTTCCCACGAGTAGCTAGGGAAAGAAGGGTGACCAATATAGAGCCTTGCATGCGCCAACAAGAGGTTGTCGCCAGGTACCGTACACCTTAGATTGGGGGTGTTGGTTCGCGGCGGTAGCCTTTGCAAAAGATTTTGAGTATTTCGGTGTATGCCCCCACTCATTCGTCTTTTTAGCCTTATTAAAAAGTTTAGGTGTTTTCTTTCTGAGTTTGGCGAATTCGTTATTACACCAGCTCAGTTTCCTCGAAGTTTTCCTGTTTTTTAACGAACAGTTATTGTGATATGATGTTATGATTGCGTCACGTAATTGTTCTGCAACTTAAAGTATATCAGTTTTAGTATGAAGAGTTATTTTAACGGTTTCTAACACTGCCCTTAGCACTATCCCGTATCCATACCAATCGGTTTTATGTTAGTCTCGGTATATATCTCCTGGTTTATCGATAATTCATCCGTCGGCACGACCTTAGACTGGGGGAGTTGGTTCGCGGCGGTAGCCTTTGCAAAAGAAGATTTTGAGAATTTTTAGTCTCTCTTACTTTACTTATGTCTACCACTAACCAGGAAAATCCTGGCCGTTCTCCTATTCACCACCCGGGGACGCGCTCATTTGGCGTTATCCCTAATTATTTTGTTTTATACTCTACCAATTAGGGAAAAGAGTTTGTTACGGAAAATCTTAGTAGTTGAAGTTAATATTATAGTTAGAAAATATTGCTTGCTATATTTCTCAATGTCATGGTATTTTCATATTTAATTGATAATAAACAAGAAAGTTGTCAAAGTATAAAGTCTATTTTCTCTAAAATCTAGAATATTTAACATAGTTTGATCCTTTTGAGCTACTCAGACACCTCCCTTAGTCTGGAAGAACAGTCATGTCGAATAATTTCAATGAGATAGAGTAACTAATTTTATGAAAGACCGACTAGTAGGTTCTACAAAAAGTAAGAGTATGAATGTAAGTTCGGACCCTAAGACAAGTATTAGAAATTAAAAATTTTATTTTTAACCAAATTTATATGGGACCACCCCTGAGGTACCCCTTACTAACAAAAAAGGAATCATATAAATCGAACAAGATGGTAAAGCATTATCTTCGTGTTAAAGAATTATTGCTGAACATACATAAAAAAAAAATATTGATAACCTCCTCCTTTTTCGAAGTCGGTTAAAAACTAGAAAAGCTAAACCACCAGCAAAATAAGAAGAAATATTTAATATAAACTATAAAATAACTGAACTAACAAGCAAAGAGATAATCTCACGAAAGGACGTAGAAGCCAAAGAAGGTGAGATAAATCAAAACAAATAGCTTTTAAACTTGCTAGAATCTAAATTAGATAATAAAAAGACCTTCTTTAGTAAATATGAAGAATATTTTAATATAAATTCAGACTCAAATGAATCAGAAGATTCTAGAAGAGATTTGAGAAGTTTGAGTATTGAAAAATCAAGAAGGTTGAGAAATGCGGAAGAATCAATAATATCTTGATTATTCTATTGTTTTTCACAATAATGATGTAGAAAACTTAACTAAGTCAATCAATTCAACGTTAGCTCGCCAAACTGTAGGGCAACAATTAATTTTGATCTTCACATCTAAAATGGTCTATTTACTATTCACAATTTCTGCTATCAGACAAAGCTTGCTTGTTTTCCCCAGAAGAAAATGTACTAAGACTAAATGATAGTCTTAGTGGTGAAGTCAGGAAATTAGAAGAAATGCTTCTTATAACTGCTCGAAACCCCGACAAAATATTAAACATTTTAAAACAAAAGTACGAAAGACCCGAAGCAATTATGGAAGAACTACTATCCAAAGCACACCAAATCTCTTCTGTAGAAAGTGCAAAATCGTTTATTAATTTTAATAGTACTGTACAAAATCTGGCAGCTGCAATTAATGAAGATTTCGCTAACTATATCGATGAGAGACATTTATTAGCAATTTAAGTTAACAAACTACCTCCTCACTTGCTAACACAATGAGGTAATTACTTGATCGACCACAAAGTAGAAGATCATAAAGAGTCTTTACAAGATTGGGTACAACAAATGTCAAGAATTTAATTTTTTTCCCAAAAATACCAATCCTACCTTTCTTTCACCTTCATGATTCTACTTCTACAAATGGTATAAAATTGAAAGAAAATCTCAAATATAACGTAGTACCAGTAACTAGAAAAATTTGTAAAATCTGCAAACAAGATGAACATGTATTGGAAATATGTAATCAGT
Organism: Psylliodes chrysocephalus; assembly: GCA_927349885.1. Classification (NCBI taxonomy): domain Eukaryota; kingdom Metazoa; phylum Arthropoda; class Insecta; order Coleoptera; family Chrysomelidae; genus Psylliodes; species Psylliodes chrysocephalus. The sequence goes on along the minus strand of OV651820.1, from coordinate 39,412,841 downwards.
TCCAGATTGCAAGTGTAAAAGAACGCTGGAAGATAGTACAAAAATGCAATGCATACTGCCGCTGTTTACGTTAACATTATGGAAAATGTAAAACAAAAGAAACCATGCGATGTTAATAATTGCGAAAGGTTTCGTCATAGTTCTCTACGTAAAACTGATATACTGAGAAATACTGAAGTTACGACTCATGTCAAAGAAATACACCCAAATATTCCATTGAAAATTTTACCTATAAAGATTCGAGGTCCAAATGGTACTTTCGATGTCACAGCCTTACTTGATGAGGGAAGTACTGCAACGCTGATTGAATCTGACACAGCTACGAAAATTGGACTTTATGGACCTACATCGCCCTTCTGTTATAAGTGGAAAGGTGAAGTATATCATTTTGAAGATGATTCTCAAATTGTGGAGACCGAAATTGCTGGTAAAAATAATACAAGTTTTTACAAACTTCGCAATATCAGAACAATCAAGAATCTTGACCTACCTGTTTAAAAATACGATTTTCCTACTCTAAAAGAACAATTTTCCTTTGTAAAATAAGTATCTGAAGATATTAAAACTATACAAAAGTCGACTTTGCTCATGGGACAAAATAATGCTCACCTTTCTAGGCAAGTAATTCAGCCAACCCCAGTTTCTCCAATCCTATCAAAAACAAAAATTGGATGGACACTTCATGGAACAATTGGAAACGCTTCAAATTCATCTGAAATAGAAATATCATTTCTACGTTGTGAAAAAGCAGATACCCAATTGCATGGAATGGTAAAGAATTATATGAAGCTTGAAAATTTTGGTGTAACTATGGTAAGAGAAAATAGAAAAAGAAAAGGGTTTATAGAGGAAAAACAAGCTATTTTATTAGTACAAGATTCTATAAACAAGCTAAGTAATAGGTATGAAATAAGATTACTATGGAAAAAAGATATAGAATTTCCAAATTCCAAACCAATGACGATGCAACGCCTACAAAGTTTAGACAAACGCCTTCAGAGAGATAATGAACTGGCAACTGCGTATGAAGAGGAAATACGGAAGCTTTTGAATAAAGGGTATGCAGAAACAGTAAGCTACCAACAATTGCAAAATCAACAAAGAGTATGGTTTCTTCCTCACTTTCCTGTAAAAAATCCCAATAAACCAAAGAAAACTCGCCTGGTTTTTGATGCTAAAGCGAAAGTAAACGGATCTTGCCTTAACAACTTCCTATTAACAGGTCCTGATTGGTTGACTTCTCTCTTTGGTATCCTACTAAAATTTAGAATACAAATAATTGCATTTGCTGGCGATATTAGAGAAATGTTCAACAGAGTTCGAATTTCTGATAAAGATAACTTTGCCCAGTGTTTTTTTGTGGAGAAATATGAATGTTAATTTGCCTCCCAAAATATATCAAATGACTGCTATGCTTTTTGGTCTTACTTGTTCGCCCTTTTTGTCACAATTCGTTAAGAATTATAACGTAGAACAATTTAGGAATTGCTATGAATGAGCTGTCAATGGATAATGCAGAAATACTATGTGGACGACTATCTCGATGGTGCTGAGAGAGTAGATGAAGCAGTTTAACTGATTAAGGAAGTAACATTTATTCATAGTCAAGGTGGTTTTGAAATTGTAAATTTTTTATGCAATTCGAAGGATGTTTTAGATCAATTGCCAAAAAAATATTATATCACTTAGACAAATGAATTTAGAAGTTGACAAATAAGTAAGTGAAGAAAAAATACTTGGCATGCTGTGGAATCCGGTTGAAGATTGCTATACTTTTAAATTAAAATTTCACAAAGTTTCCAAAGATATTATCGACGGTACCAAAGTTCCTACTAAATGCTAAGTTCTGCAAGTTGCTATGTCTATATATGATCCGGTTGGTTTTTTTTGTCACCCATAACCATTAAAGTTAACATTCTTTTGCAAAATATCTGGAGAAGAGGCCTTGGATGGGATGAGTTCATTAGTAAAAAAATGTTCAGCCAATGGAATAAATGGTTAAAAGTACTAAAACATGCTATGAATATCAAAATTTGCAGGTGCTACTCAAAAAGAATAAAAGAAGCAGACGAAAGTGAAGATGCCTATTCTGCTGCAGTTTATTTACGAATCGATCTACAAGATGATGTAGAAGTTACATTGGTTTCATCCAAAGCTCGTGTGGCCCCATTGAAGTCTTGAAATTGCTTTAAGCTGTTTTAGGTGTGAGGCTGACAGAGGTCTTAAAACATTTGGAATTAAACATTACTTCTACAGTTTTGTCTCTTAAATGATAATTTTCATCACTACTATCACTAACCCGTTTTTAAGTTTACCCGAGAAAGCACAAAAATGTAAAGATATGAATACGTAGGGTCGAGGCAGGTAACGTAGTGGCTGATAAGAAAGGGTTTTGTGGTTCACTCTTTAAAATTACTGTAATAATGGTACTGCATGTGTAGTATCCATTTGGACAAGTGTACGAAATAATGTATACCACCAAATGTTTTCAAGGCTGAAAACACACTTATTTTTATATTTAAAAGATTTAATAATTTAGTTAAATAGTTAATAGCAATTATCAAATAATATTTGAATAGAGCGACTTTTATCCTCTATTATAGTGAGTCATCACCTGATGCCAGCCCTGTCTTAGTGATTATTCTGTTTTCCTATTTCTATATTTGATTCAATGCATATTTCATAAATTCATTGATCTTTTTAGTCTATATGGTAATTCACAATATAAAACGAAATTTCTCGTCTTATTTTGAATATTTATAGATCAAAACTAATAAAAATGCAAATGGTTATTTTTAGTATATCTCTTATTGATATATATTATTTTAACTAATATAAATACGAGGTGATAATGGTATCATCTAGTAGTCAAGGAAGTTTCCAGTAAACGAAATTTAATGTAGTTCCTATGGTTACAACTATGATGTATTATAAATAGGTTTTCGGAGTTTGATATCCGTAAGTGATAGAACTGTAGGTTTTTGAAGACAAATGTCTGATAATTAGCTTAATTTAAAAAAAAAAAGAGTTTAGCTCAGTTATTTAAGTATTTATTTTAGAAATAATTATCTGATGAAGACATTTTGTGTCCTTCATATGCCATCATTAAAAAGTCGCTGCAGAATTTAAAAGAGAAAGATCAGATGTTAAACGAATATTTTCCTAAGCACATTTAGGAAATTAATTTCCAAGCTCATAGGATAGGTAGGTAATTTAATAATCCTACAAGATTTTAAAGTCGCGATTGGGCAAATCTGCGTGTTTTTTGGTGTTAAAAAATGTTGGTATTTAAATCCTGTTTAATTAAAAAAAAAGTTGCTTCAAATATATAAGGTTATTAGTAACAACGGTCTATGTATTTATCTAACAATTTTACTTAATAAATTCTTTGGAAATACCCAAAAAATTCCACAATTACCCCTTCCATATAAAGAACTTTATTTTTGAACCCAATGGGAGGAAAGGGGAAAGCAGTTTTAGTGGTTTTGTTAGAGTCTCAGATGGAAAAAATAGGTTTTCCGAAGGGGATATAATAAAAACAAAGCTAAATATAAACGACAAATAGGCAGATCAAGATTTACCTGGATGACTAGAATACATTAAATTTATGGAGGAAATAAAGAAGAGCCAGAGATAGGAAGACAAGAAGATGGTATAAAAGGAAAGAAGGAAGTAATATCCGACGCAATATAGGGTATAAGGATACAGAGGCGTAGCTATCATAGAGATATTTGGTGCCCTGCAGGGGATTTCTATTAATTATATAATTATTTTATTGTATTCAAATTTGTAATAATTCTAAAAATAATAAATAACTAAAAATTATAGCACAATTTACAAAACGTTCTCAATAGAGACTGTTGAAGCCTATTTTGATTTCTACTGAATTTTGTTCCTCTAAAAATTAATGTGGAAAAAATGTGACATGGTATGCCTATAAAGGGACAAAACCATCTAGCACCTTCCATTGAACAGTAGATGAATTATTTATTCGTTATTGGAAAGATTATCGGATTTTCATTCCAACAAAGTAACATACTATACTTTCTCCAGGGCCACAGACACAGTAGGAGATGAATGTAGTAAAATGAAATTTTTAACAAAACTTAATATTTAATTTAACTTATATTAGGCAAGTTTTTATTTATTTTTTTGGATAATTTGTCAGTGCAGTAGAAATGAAAATTCCATATAAGAATCATTATATTTACCAATTTGTGAATTTAAGTTCGCCTCAAGAAATTCTGCTTATCTTCATTCAGATAAATTCAAACTAAATACTAATACGTCGCGTAGAACTGTCAGCCATGAAATTCCTGACTATTTACGACTAGGGCGTGATATTCACAGCCATTGACCAATATCTACTACATAATGAAAATTTTGTCTCTAGTATTAAATACGTTTAAAATACATAAGAGACAATTATTTCAGAATTTTCTTTTAAATCTCATGTTTCTGAAGAATTACATTTAGTAGAGGCCGTGGAAAAAACTGTTTTATGTCCGATTCTATTGAAATGAAAGCAAGATTACTTTACTGGATAGTAGACAGTAGACTTACTTAAGTGTTTAAACGACTTCGACAAGCAAATTTAAAAATTCAACCGGAAAAGTGTGAGTTTCTTCGTAAAGAGGTAGCTTACCTCAGGCACATAATCACTGAAGAAAAGATTTAATTACAAAATATATCAGAGACCTTAATAACAAAATTTCCTATCCAAATTTCTGTCACAACTTCTGTGATAAAAAGTTTTAATACAACAATTCAAAAATTGCAAATTGACGAACAAACATTTAACGAAGATTTACAGGCTATTAAAAAATCAATCTACGATATTGAAAATGACATTTATTTTTATCAGTCACAATTAGAAATAATTAATATTTGCGAAACACTTATGGAAAGTTACTCATTTTTAGAATCTACTGTTGACGATATTCTTAACTCGGTTACTTGAGCTATCAATTAGACTCGAGAGTAGTTTTCATTTTAAAAATCCCTCTTGTAGAATCTGAAACTTATTTAATTTTCCGACTTCTTCCAAAACCAATATTGGATAATCGAATAGGGCTCTATCATTTGTTATCAACTTTACAAAAATTTATCGCGAAAAACGACGATTCAATGTTATATGTAGCTTTACCCAACCTGGACAATTGCAAGACACTTCGAACACAATGAAAGATATGTTCCGATATCCTACCCTATCCGATAGATAGCAACTCGATTTGTGAAGCACACTTATTTCGACAACTATCAGAAGTACCAAACAATGTAAATCATCAATAGTTTTTGCACGAGACTACAACGTGCAAGAACTAGCTACCAATCATTGGCTAATTTCAGTCACAGACCCATTGCCAATAACCATTAAATGTGCCAATAGAGAAGCCCAAACCAAAATTATAAAAACCAATTCCATTCTTCGATTACAACCAGAATGTAACGCTTTCATCGGTAGTATGAGAGTTCATGCCAAGTATTTAGTGACAGAATACAAAAATGTCACTTATAAGAATCAACTAATAATCATCCCTTACGAATGCTGCAAACATTTACCTGCAAAACACAACCTTCCAGAGCTGAAACCACTCAAACTAAATAAATTGGACGTCGATGATCTTAATGTTGCCCAACACAAATTGAATCAATATTCCGAGGACCTAGACAAGATGATCAATCAGCCCTTCGTAAACAAACACATGTCTTGATTTACATATTTTACCATTTTCCTCATCATCGCACTTGTCTTGCTTTACCTATATTGCCAGCGTAGAAGAAGACCAGGAAGAATCAGCATCATGGCTCCCTCTGGTTCACCTCCCTCTCCTCTAGGACCACCAAACGAGACAGTGAAGAAGTCATTCCGAAGATTTCTACCCAGGAAACGTCCCAGCGTCCACAGAGAAGAACCGTTGGAAGAAAACTTTAAACTTAACCAATCATGACTTTAAACTTAACCAACTTTAATAAGTTGTATTTAACATCAACTTTTTCATTAGGAGGGGAGTTGTTATATGCGTCTCATAACCCTTATCTTATATATCAAATTACAGGCGATAATAACTTCCTTTCTAAAAAACATATCATGTAACAGCTTTCGCAGAATGCAGCGTAGATACACCTGCACTTCTGCTGATGCTGAGGTCAGCATATGCGACCTTATATATAGGACCATTTTTGTATTATACTTTAGTTTTTAACTCACATTCATACACACTACTTGTACTTCTCTTCAATATACGTTTTGCAAACTATAAATGTTAAAAACTTCTTCCTTAGACGGAACTTTTCACTTTTATGGCTGGTATTTTTTGGCCCTTGCTTCAAATATTCGCTTAACTTATGATAAATAGCGACATTAATAATCTTATTAATTTATCATTAAATACTTCTTTACCAATTAGTATTTTAACCATACAGAACGCGGAGAAAGTTTTAGCGAGATCGTCAAACAAAGTTTCATTGTAAGTTCTACAGTGTTTTTTTACCATCCAGTTTAGTGATTTGTCATATTTGCTGTTGTAGGCGTTTCTCGATTTCTTCGGTAGCTTTTTTTACAATTTCGCCAGGTATTTCAAAACTTTCTTATATTTTACATTTTTAAGTTTAATAGCATTTTTATAAATATTATGAATGCAATAACGAACTAAGTAAAGCGGTCGCCCTCAGAGCATAAATATCTACTTAATATCCTTAGTACAGAAAAAAATATTATAAAGTGGCAAACTTTTGCCACACCGGATTACAAAACTAACTATTGTGCCGGTTCCTTTTCATAATGGTTTCCTCATTTGACATAAATCAAAAGAAAAATGTTTTTACAAAAAACACAACCATCAAAATACATATATTAAAACTTTCGAATTCACTTTGGATAAGTTTTCTAATAAGTAGTAGAACAAAAATTTCACCTCTGTATTCTGATAACGGAAAAACTTTTTTCAATTTCCTAAACCAACATTGGTGTTTCCTTTTTTTAGGCATAATAGAATGCTTACTTTTCCGACGTGAAAATAAATCATATTACAAGCAAGAGGGTCACAGGACGAACTTATTGTTTTATGTAACGTTTTATGGTCCCACGGTTCTCAGATAAATGGTAACCATAAATTGATAAAAATAAAAAAGCTCGAAGCAAAGCGAGATTTTTACGGTATTTGTGTTACAAAGACTGAAAAATATAAAGGTTGATTTTAAAAATGAATGATTTAAATACTATATATATATATTTTTATAAATGCCCTGTGAAATTTTAAATTGGTTAGTGAAAATTTAATAAATTGTCAAACTGAAAGACCTGCGGGGCAACGGTAGTTTAGTAGGTATAAAAGTTACAACCTAAATACTACAAAATTACTTCCGAGACCAAACAAAATCAGCATTCATTCATAATTTTAACAATTGCATGTATATACGAGGGATGCATATTTTAAACTTTAACGCGCGAAGTTGAGACAAAGGAACCGAAAAATAATCCACAATAGCACAAAATAATATTATGTATTTTACAATATATGTATGGTGTAGACTAAAACTTATTTTGGCTGTCGACAAATGTCATTAAAAAATATTTTCTTTTAGAAATATACCTTTCATTTGACGAAAAACGAAGGCCTAAACGAAAAAAAAAAAATATTCTTCATAAAAGTTTCGCCTGTGTATTGACAAGATAAGAGTGCTTTCCTTATATTTTTTGCTATCAAATTAACAAAAATATAGCAATAAAAAATTACTGATGTCATGGTTTTACAGGAAAGGAAGCAGTCTCTTGACCTGTATGCGTCTCTCTCAGGGATATGAAATGTATGCAATCTGTTTGACTCTCTTACATTATTTTATATAGGTATTACTGATTTATCTGCTATGAAGGCTAATAATGTTTTATAGGGTGTATTACTTCATGATTTTTTTTTGAGGAAAATAAAATATAAACTATTTTGGAAGGTATAAGCACAGTATATATAAGTATAGATTATAAACAGTAAGGCTATTACTTTGCAGAATACAATAAATTATTAATGAAAATTCAATAATAAGTATATAAAGCATAAATTAATAATATTAAAATATATAAGTACAAGACTCAAACTAATCAGAATCAGATTCACCATATTAATCTACATTTTCCAAAACATTAGCGGCTATGATCAAACTATTTCTGCAGTTTTTCTGTGCCATACAGGTGCATTAACCGATGTAGCCAATATTTTTTTCTGCATTTGCAAATTTTGCTTCCATAGTCTAGAATAGAATAATATTGTACATGTATGAAAATTATCGGTGTATAGTATCTTTTTTGCATTTGCATAATAAGTTCTGTTATTTCTGGTAGCAGGTCGAGCATAATCTTAAGAGTGGGTATCAGGCTTCAATCTTGATCTACTTTCCATTCATACTCTTCAACATTAGGAAGCTGCATCTGGGTCTTTAGAGAGCTTAGCCAAATACTTAGCTGGTAAAAACATCTTAAACAATGTAATCTTAGGGCATCTTCAGTCAATGGCAATTTAGCAATTATTTTAAAGATGCCATTAATCCCCTCAAAATGTTAATGGAAGTAACATTGGCAGTTTTTAAATACAGTTTTATGAAAAATTTTTCAAGATTAGAGAATGTGTTTTCAGAGTACCTACGAATCAGTGCCAAATCCATCCAAAAGGTGATGGTATTCAAGGTAGGTTTTCCAACAGGTTCTTTTTCCAATGCCAGACAATTGGTTAGTCTTATTACGACCTGTCACAGAATGAAAAGAAGGCAAATTTTTTAGGTTTTTATCCAAATTTAAATTATGTACTGCTATAAATCGTCACGAGTCTCCTCGCCCTATTATGAACAATATCTTTTTAGTTCAAAACTACTTAAAATAAATTAATAAGACTAGAACATCTGTATCGTTGCAATCAATAATGCAGCGTCAATTCCCCGAATTTCTGGCTGATATGTGCAAGATACGGGTATCAGCTTATTCATGATTTAAATTTAAGAAATCGTCTTTTGATGTTTCAAAATTCTTCCCATATTTATTGATACTCGCGAATCCATCACTAGATACAAATTTTCAAGAAGTTGCTCTGCCAGAAAATGTGTTAAACGTCTTTTATTCAATATCGAATGAATGAACAAGTTTCATTATTCTGGAAGTGGAGTATTGGGTCTGTCAATTTCTATATCAATTGATTTCTGGGCTCATCTCTTTTGACGTATTGTATTTTTGATAGAATTTTCATTATAATGATTAAATACCACATCTATCCTTTGAGCATTAAATTTATTTTTAAAAATAATCTTTACAAATATATTAACATATTCTTTAAATGATATGCAACTTTTGGATTTTCCCAAACCTTGCTATCCCGTCAAAAATGTGATAAGTTTTGCAAGATCACTTAGGTGTAGGTAAGTCTTTGTGGGTCATATTGCTCTAAAATATTTCCCAATAAACTCTTATTTGTAGAGGTGCCGAGATACCCATTTACAGTTAGAGACATGGGAGAGGCTGTCTAATGCTTCTGTCCATATCATTTGCTAATAAAATATTGTGAAGAAACTGTTGACCATGCAAGGATTAAAAAGTCACATTTTGATATTATTTGTGTTTTTGCTTCTTGCAACAACAAATCTGTAATTAAAATGTTGAACGAAAACTTACCCAACTTACCCAAATATATTCAGGCATTCAGCTATAACAGGATGAATGTAGATGTAATAAAAACCTAAAAAATGTCTATATTTCTTCCCAATTTATTAGGAACTTTAATATGTAACACACTTATTAATTTTTTTAGTAAAAACGGACAATATGACACTTTGTCCACTGGCACCTAACGAGAAGTTTTATAATAAAAAAATGAAAAAAATCTTAGCATATCAATAATGTGATGCATCAGCCGACACGTAGAGAGAAACAGAGCTACGTTTTTCATTAGGGCCTTCCTTTTTGTTAAATGATAAAATTATATTTAAAAAAATTACTTTTTAAACAAATTTTTGAAGGGCTGAATTTTTTTTTAAATAAGTATAAAAAATTACTCCTTACAAAGATTTTATTGTGCATTGGACCAAAAAATAAATATTTTTTTTCCATTCGGCGGTATCAATATCTGGATTTTTGATGATAGTGCCCTTCTGCACAGTCTAATTTTGTATTACAATAAGGGTTACCTTATCATGACCTTTTATCTCTGAAACATTCAGCTTGTGACAAAGGGAGCGTTTTCTAGAGCGAATATTTTAATACATACACTCTACTAATAAATTGATTAAGAGTAGAAAAGCGTCCATAGTTTAGCAATACATTCCCTTCTATATAACATAATAATATGTCCTCGATACAAAAAGTCAAAGTAACAAAAACAGGAGGCCAATGTAAACAAACAATAAACGGTCTCATGACATTTTATATTTTTAAATAAACTAGGTTTTTAAAAAAGATTTTCTATACCTGTTATTTTTTATATTCAAGCGGATTTATAATATTTAAACTTGAAGTAGCCATGTGTGAGTTAGTTAAATGAAAAGGTACCTTTGGTTTTATAATATGTAGCGATCAGATATAATGTTTCAGCATATTATTATTATTATTATTTATATTTTAACAAAAATTATTTTTATTGTTTGAATAATCTATTATAATGAGGTACAGCTTCTAGAGAAAATTCATAAAAAACCCGTACTGTTAAACTCACCATTTATTTGGCATTCTGTCGCGTACTTCCATGTCTCTTTTAGATCTGCTGTCAACTAGTTCTGGTAAGGCATATTGCATATAATAATTTTAAATTTTATTTTGCACCTTTTCTTCCCAAAAGCTGTCATTATGAGGAATTTCTCGAGGAGTCCAAAAGCACAAAATGCAAAAAATTGTGTAATGTGCAGCTAGTCCCATAGATAAATTAATAAAGAAGATAGTCGGATCCCGTGTTAATTTTTGGAAACAAACAGTGCTGCGAATTAGTATGGAACGGATTTTTTCGAAACTACACTGGCTGATTGGCTTGCCAGTTAGAGGTCGAATAAGAAAGAGAAGAATAAAAAAAGAAGAGCTTTAAGCGAACCGCGGTTCATTCAAATATAATTTATTATTTATTTACATTTTTTTGGCATTCATTACTATAAAAAAAAACTAATATTTACATCAAAATAATGCATTTAACATAAATATTAGTTTTATTTCGTAATAAAACCCCAAAAAATATAAACAAAAAATATTTACATTAAAATAAAATATTTGAAACATATATTTTAATTATTTATTATACAGTAATACATACATACATGAGCTCAATAGTAAATAACAATTGTAAGTAAAATGAATAGTAGGTAGTCTCGCCAATTCTTGGAAAAATGGACCATATTTTGTTGGGTGTCCCGTGTTTCCTATAAAAACAGAACAAAAAGTGTACATATGTCTTACTGAACAATTTCTCTTATCAAATATTAATAAAATACAACTTTTCTCTTTAGGACTTAAATTTCCGACTACTTTTATTTATTTATTGTTTTTCTTCGTTTCAAGGGTCGTTCAAATTGTTCATCACTAATTATTAAGTTTGCAACTAATTTCTTGTTTTTCTTATGCTGCTATATTTGTGCTTCGGCCTCAACTTATTCTAAAATCTAATTCTCAGGTTGTATATTGGAACTGGATACTGGATGCACAATTATCTAATGAAATTGGTACAGAATGTCCAGCTAACAGTTTACGTTTTGATGAAACCCTACTAAAAGACTCAGGCAAAAATGGTCCGCACAAAGATAGCGAGTATTATTATCTAATGTTAAATTTAAAGTCTCAAACCAGTTCTGGCAAATTTTAATATGGGAAGGAAAATGAAAAAGGTTTAATATTTGATAATCCAACTTTCTGAATTTTAAAATAATACTTATTTAAACAATTAGGAGCTGAACAAGAATACTCTCGAAAATACTTGACTATACCCGGTACCCGGGCCAGACATTTCTTGTTTCAAATATAAAAACAGAATTGAAAATCTATGAAATATGAAATTATATAAGGTTAAGAAAACAATGATAAACAAAGTCCTTAAATAAATCTACACACCTTTAATATTAAATTAAATTGCTAATACTTACAAATTACATCAAATCAACACTGTTTATCTTCTTAAAAATAACTTGCCGATCTTTAGAACTTTCATCATAATTCATAAAATAAGTTTTAACATTTCATTATCATATTTGGCCTTCCACCATCACGGTTTTTCATTTTTTACGAGGTTGTCAACTCCTTCTTTTAAAAATCCAGCAATAGTATGGACATTGTATGGATGCTATGGTGCGCATGTAGATTGATAAAAAATTAAAGTAAGATGAATTTGAAATAACTCTCATCTCATGAAAGTTTACGGAAACCGGCAACATCGCTATCATACTATTGCGACGGTGGCGCTAACTAATAGTATGCTGGGAACTACCACGTGTTGACAGTGGCGTGTATTTAAAAAATTCATCTTGTTTTATTAATTTATCTATGGCTAGCCCTGAATTTGAGAGTACCGATTGTGGTTTCCCTTAATGGTATTATCCTTTTTCCAGAAAGTTATTTTTCTACTGCATATTCCTTTTTCTTCAGTCAACACTCTAGCTTCATATGAACATTTTAACTCTATCATAGAGTTTTTTGTTTTAAATTCCATCTGGACTGGCAGCAGCATAATCAAATTCGGAATCAATAAAAGTCCACACATAAAAAATTTTTCTTGTAAATAAATTTCCAAATCTTATTTTGCTCTGGATTTATTGTCCATTAAAAGGCTTTAGCAAAAAATAAAAGATTTTATGAGATTGTTTAAAAAATGCTTGTCCTTTTTTTTTACAAATGTCTCCAAATTTTGATGCAGTGACTCGTTTTCGTCTTTCATTTTGCTACAATCCACAATCAGCTTGATCTCTTGTCACATTTATTTTTTTCTCATCTATAGACATTATCAAACTTTTTAGAAAATCTTCTTTTGCAACGCGCGTCAAAGAGTGTGAGAGATCAAAGGCACGCTCGAAAGCAAAAAAAAAATGATTTACTAAGTTCGAAAAAATATACCTTAAAGAGTTGTTAACATGCTGGAATTCATTATTCTTAACTCGAAGATGTATTCATTAAAAAAAAAACTCCCGTGCAATATAAAAGTTAATTTATAATTCAAAATTTATTTGAAAATATAGACGAATATCTTGTTGAATCCTATTATTTATTGATTCTTCACAATAATCATTAATTTTTAATTATATTTAATTTTAATAACTAAAAAATATATTGACAATTAGTTTGACAGAATTGTCACTCATTTCAAATTTTAACAAAGAATAGTAGATTGCTGACCAAATATGAACTGTTATTGGTGGATTTTATATCCTTACAGTGTTCTAACTCAAATGGATATGAAATATATTCGCGCAATAAAACGCAATCGCCTACTTTTCCGTTCTGTATGTAATAAATTGTCATAGTGACAATTTGGGTATTTACCGCGGATAGCTCTAGTTGGAGATGGTGTGGCTCGATGAACTAAAATTTTTATGTGGTGCAACCAGCCATTAAAATACCATATTGAAAATAATGGAAATAATCAAATAAATAGTTATTTATTATACAAAGGAAAAAAGCATTATATTTAAGCTCGAGGTTGTCTCCCGACGCGATACGGAAGGAGGCAAAAACCGAGATGTCATATGTTTTTTGAAACACCTTGTATACTTATTTGGAAATAGTTTTATTATTAGTCTTATAATATTTAGCATTTATGCTTTATGGCTTAATAAATACATTTTTGTAAATGTTTTAAGGATAATAAACACTTTTAAATAAACAATTAGTTTGACAGAATTGTCACTCATTTCAAATTTTAACAAAGAATAGTAGATTGCTGACCAAATATGAACTGTTATTGGTGGATTTTATATCCTTACAGTGTTCTAACTCAAATGGATATGAAATATATTCGCGCAATAAAACGCAATCGCCTACTTTTCCGTTCTGTATGTAATAAATTGTCATAGTGACAATTTGGGTATTTACCGCGGATAGCTTTGTTGGAGATGGTGTGGCTCGATGAACTAAAATTTTTATGTGGTGCAACCAGCCATTAAAATACCATATTGAAAATAATGGAAATAATCAAATAAATAGTTATTTATTATACAAAGGAAAAAAGTATTATATTTAAGCTCGAGGTTGTCTCCCGACGCGATACGGAAGGAGGCAAAAACCAAGATGTCATATGTTTTTTGAAACACCTTGTATACTTATTTGGAAATAGTTTTATTATTAGTCTTATAATATTTAGCATTTATGCTTTATGACTTAATAAATACATTTTTGTAAAGGACAATAAACACTTTTTAAATTTTAGTTATTTTATTTTTGTTTATTTCATATTTGAAAATATATATTACGTAAGTATTCATTGAATTATAAATATCAAAATAACTACTACTTTACACAACCCAAAAATTCCGGACCTACTTAAGGCGCCATCTTGTTACCATCCTAATGTCAGTCTAGTAGTACCATATTATTTTGAATATTTGTATGGTATGTCATCTCCTCTACCTTCTAACTCGATGGTAGCAAGAGATGTATTCCGACTCCGAGGCATCTTAACTTTTAGAAACTTGAAATTAAAGTGACCATATTTGATAAGCAAAAAAATGAATTGTACTGTGGCAGACGATGCGGGGCAGCTTGTCGGTTCTTGTGTGTGGAGGGGTGACCAATTCATAAGCATGTAAAGTTCTTTAGAAAATATTTTGTTTGGATTCTTGATGTGCTGGCTTACGTGACATTTATCATGCTTTATAGAAAATATATTTAGCTCATACTGTACCTTGAATATGTGGCCTAAATATAAAAGCAGTTTAGAAAATGTTTTGTTTAAATATTAAGAATATGTTGAAATTTAAACAAGTCACTATTGCATTTTACAAGTGACTTCAAATTTGCTATTCTGTAATTTTTTAATGGTGATTGTCACTGTTCGAACTTGGCAACACTGAAATCAAACACTCTACCTCAAAAAAGGGCTTCACATTTTTTCCTGTCAGAATTTAGAAGAGTAACCTTGCAAATCAGTTTATGTTAGCTTTCATAAAGTGAAAAATACAACTGGAGTTTAACTTTCAACAACGATACCAATTTATTAAGTTTGCAAAAACGAATAAAAGCAGTATAAATGAATCGCAGACTATCAAAGTGAAATATGAAAAATGAAATGGTATATTATTATTGCTGTGGTTTCCAATAGTCTGAGTGATTTGTATCTACAAAAACTTCCAAATCACAAGATAGATGAACAGCACAGATAGAAAAGTAACGGTCTAAACCAATGAAATACACTGCAAAAACTACGTTCACCTTAAGAGAGCGTGGCTTGTTTTGGCTGTTTTCTTTCTGTGTTGTTCATCTTTTCTGCGAATAAATGTGCGCGTACATCTACAATCTAATAAATATACTCCAACTTCAATTAAGTTACTGCTACATAAAGTTGTCACGAATAATTCAAAGAATTTTATTTAGCTATATTATTTATATTCAAGAAAAATAGTTATTTATTATACAAGGGCATAAAGTATTCGATTTTAGCTCGAGGTTGTGTTGTCTCCCGACGCGATCGGATATTTTTTTCTGTGACTCAAAAAACGACAATTTAATATTGAAACAATATTCTAAAATATGTACCCTTACTTATGTGTATATATCCGTGAAAAAGGTACTCATTTTTTTCTCGGGGAAAAAAGTAATTATAAAAAATGACTTTTTGTTACCTGAGAAGAGACATAAAATGTTAAACTTTTTTCTCGTCACAGAAAAAAATACATTTTAAGCTGAAGGCTTTAATCTTAGTGATGATGAGGATCAAGGTAATGAAGAAAACTGCGATTAAGATGAATATGAATAAGAGTTAAATTATGTTTTTATTTTCATTAAATTAAAGTAAACCTGTAAGAAGTTTTGTTTGTGTTTTCAGGTGGTAAGTGATGATATAAAATATATGAAAAATTTTAGACTACATTCATATTTTTAACTTGATAAAAGTTTAAATAAACAGGTTAAAAATTAACAAACTTTTTTTGCTGTAAATACAGTAGCGAACCTAGCGGATTTTTATTCACATCCTGATCAATTCTAGCCATTTTTATGACAGTTAAACCACTTTATTGTTACACAGTGCCCTAGAGCGACATAATTTTAAAAATGCTCGCTGAATTTCAATAAACTATATTATATTGATGTAGAAAATTAGTGACCAAAATTTAATGTCAAAAATTATCAAAATTGTAGCATATTGGGGTAATTATGTTTATGGAAATCAACAATTTGAAATACAATGAGGGTATATGAAAAGTTATTATGAAATATATGATTTTGAGATAGATTGTCAGTGAGCAAGATAAGTTGTGCGAATTTGGTTGTAAAAGATGTTATATGTTGAGCTGACATCGAATGAGAAAGGGTGAAATACATCCTGGAGAGGACATTTTTGCTACGACCTCAACTTTACTCTTGGATATGGGTACCTTTAGCTCAACGCTGTATCGGTTTAGTACAGCTGAGTTGAATTTCCCAAAGTCTAGCATGTTGTGTTCCTTTTTTTTTATCTTTATCGGTTGTAAGCAGGTAGGGTTAGGTTTGGCCCAGAACACTGCGGCCTCTTCAAAAGGCCAAAATTCCCTCATACTTACATCAAAAGATAAGTTTTCGAACCGACGTCCATCATATTAATTTAAGGAAAAAGAATGCCATTACCATTCCATCTCATAATAAACAAATATTCAAAAAATCATTTAGCTACCAAATTGCATTGAACAGTCATCTTCTTGATATACCAAATTTCAGTCTTTCATCAACAGCTTTTAAAAATAAATACAAACAAATATTTTTACGCGAACAGACATTTTAAATTTTAAGTTTTTTTTTGTGATTTTTAATATTTATTAATATAGATTAAGGTTCCTTTCACTAGTTAATTATTCTTTTAACTGTATTTTTGAATTAATCTAGATATGTATATGTATTTTGACTCTTTATTTTACTTATTTTTTTCAAGGCGAGTGAGGTAGAATGGGTCTTATGACCTATCACTCGACCTTTTATTTGCCTAATTAGTGTATTTAGTGTATTTTTGTTTTTTTTATATTTTGTATTTTTGTACATCTTTTATTGGCAAATAATAAACTATTATTATTATTATTATTATTATTAGTTTCAAAACACGTCAAATCCTTTTGATGTTACGGCTTCCGAGCGGAACTAGAGAAACAAAACTCCGTTTGTCGCGAAAAGAATTAAATTATATCCAGTTTAAAAACCAGGGTTTGAGTAGACTGGGTTAAAATTTTTCAAATCAAAGACAAATTAATTTTTTCCTAAAAAAAAAAAAAAAAATTATTAAATCAATAGAGAAATATATAAACGTTATTACCTTACCATCCATATGTTAAATAATTAAATTGCTTTCATTTTCAAAATTATGCATTAATAATTTCAATGACTTATGGACCTTAATGATAGTTGACAGTATGGTTTATTTGTTGCATCACGCGTATTGTGTTCAACTAACCGAATATATTTCATTATTTATTGTTTCGGCCTTTACTTGATGAAAATCCATTTTATCTTGAACGAGTAAAACCTAATTTGGTAGATTTTCACAAAACTTAAATTAGTCACATTTGAAAAAGAAGTTGTACTTCGAAACATGTCATGTGTAGTGTGTTTAATTTTTATTTTTTAAAATAAAAGTTTTGTGAAAATCTACCAAATTTGGTTTTACTCATTCAAGAATATATTTCATATCCATTCTAGAACACTGCAAAAAAATTAAATCTTCCAATCACAGTTTATATTTTGAATACCCAACTACTATTACTTTTAAAATTTTAAATAAGTTAAAATTCTGTGAAACTAATTGTCAGTAAATTTTTTAGTTATTAAGATTAAATATATATTAAAATGAGTTATTTTTGTGTAGAATCGATAAATAATACTATTTTTATTTGGTCCACATTTAAAAAAAATTATTTAAATGAAACTATATGAAACTAATTTAATTACAAGTATTGAAACTAAAATCATAAATGTGGAGGCGGAGATAAAGATACGGCATCTGTCTTCCATGTGAGAAGCCGGGGTTCGCATCTGGGCGGATGAATAATTGAATTAAATTAAATCTTTTTTATGTTTATTTTATTTTATAAATTAGTAAAAGTCATAAATTATTTTAAAATTAGTTATTTTATCTTAATAACCTAACATATTTTTTAAATTTGTAGATTTTCGTTAGTGGGCGTAGGAAAAACCTTTTTTGTTTTTAAAATCAATAATATGCATAACTATTAAAAATTCATATCAAACAAGGGCAGGTTGACTTATAAAAATAGAGTTTGGTTAAACTTACAACCTAGTAATAATGTTGTTTTTGTCCTTATTTGCCAGTCCAAATCAGAACAAAATAATTAAAACACAATACACGACAAAATAACTTACTTTTTTAAAAACTAAATAATTTTATTAAACAATATATACACTCTGCAAGTCGTTGGAAATAAATAATTAATAAAGATGTTCTAATTTTGGTTTTAATTGTCAATTAAAATGATACGTATGCAACTAACAATATAAGAAAGTATTACTGGTTGCCTGAATGTCAGTAATGTTTAACCAGAACATAATTTTAGTCAAAATAAGAAAACATATTGTATATAACACGTTACGAAATGCCATTCGTGTTGAGAATCGTCAGTCACTTTCATCACTTCGGTTTGGTGAATTATAGCAATCGATTTGTTCGTGTTGTATTAACTGTACTTTAGAGGTGGTTGGACTGAAAAAATGATTTGACTGATCGGTTGATAATGCCAAGGATTTTGATTGCTGGGTTGAAATTGCCAAGTCTTCTTCTATTGATACTGGTTATAACTCCAAGTATTGAGATGGTTTATTAGGGCTAACATTCTCCTTATTTTTTCTAGTACCATATTTACTAATAAACGCATACGCGCGTACATTTTTCTGAAATAATAAAAATATCCTAATGTACTCTTAATAACCATGAAAAGTGTATCAACTCAAAAATAATCACTTAGAAATACAACTAGCAATATTTTTACGAAGGCATAATCAAAAGGCTTAATCAACTCTAAATATGCATTACGGGACTTTATCCAAAATTAATTTTTGGTGATTTCCTAGGAAATATTATGAATCAAAAAACTACTCAACAAAACTGATATAACTGAAAATTTCTAAAGTTTTTCTTCTAAACCAAAAGAAGTCAAAATAGGCATATATTTTTCCCTTACCTGAGTAATCAAAACTTTTGCAACTCAAAATACACTAGTAAAGGTTCTAAATAATATAACACAAATACACAAACTTTATCAACAAAACTGTTGCAATTCAAAATAAAACAGTTTTTTACTGCTTATGTACGTGCAGTTTGGTTGATAGCATGACAGAAACTAAGATTGCAGCAGTTTAGATGGGCTAGAAGGGCACATTTATTCAACAAAAAGCACTTAAAGCGCCATCTTTTGGAGGGTATTCAAGATATTGATAAATCTGTTTTGTTGGTTCATACAACATCGTTTGTGGAATACGAATAAATGATAAACTAAAAAAATCTTAATTTTAGAGTTAATACTGATACATAATTTCGGTGTGCGATATGTCTTGATAGCCGAGTTGGTAAGGAAGCATGCGTAGACCGAGAATGAGAAGGGTTCGAATCCTAGTTTTTTATGGTTCTATAAATTTGTTTTTACTTTGGGGTTTGAAAATTATTTTAAATTTTGCGTAGGGAACATTTAAAAAAAGGTATTTAGTAATGTCTGAAGAATTATTAAAATTAAAATCTTTTATGAAATAGTTTAGTTATTTTCACTACAATCATCCTGCTCCAAGGACAGACCTATGTGTGGTTTTTAAAATATGAAATTCTTTTTATGTATAAATTCAAATATGTGCTTACCAAATGTCATAAAAATACTTAGAATTCTTTAGTCGCTATCCTTCCATTGCACAGGGAATGTATATTAACTATTTTCCATATAATAAAGAAAATACCTAGACTTTACAAAAAGAAATCCATCTCGACTATAAAACAAAACAGGAAAAAAAGTCATGCCCGACGGGAAGGATATTCCATTTACCTCGCGACACGAGTTGAGAATTTCAATGAAAATATTGGATTTAAATTTACATCTGACCTAATTTTTATGCAAGAATTTGAGACAAACGAGATTTTTAACTAAACATTTTTAAAATAACATTAATTACTTTAGCAATGATGGGAAAACGGACCAGAAAGGCAAGTTGAAAAGGCGGGCCGAATATTTTAATGTACTTTTGAATGAAAACAAATTGATGATGAAAGATAAATATTGAACATAAGTGGAACAATGCTATGAGGGCTGTTCTATTTTGGTTGAGCCTAGTAAAGTAAAACACAGTTAATTTATTAAACATTTATTTATATTCAAAAGGAAAAACTTGTATTTCGTGCAAAACTTTTTTATTAATCAATGCAAAGCGCTTTCGGCTTATTTGCCATCATCAGTGCTCATCTACAAAAATTGTGGATGTAAACTTACAATTTAAAAAGATTTAAAAAAATATATTATAAAATCTGAATTAGACTTTTAAGTCAAAAGTTAAAATAGTATATATACAATTGTTTGAACAAATTAAAAATTACAAGAAACAAACAAAGTGACAAAAAACTGGTATTGGGAATAGTGAGTATGGGATAAGCCCTTACAAATCAAATCTGATCTCCAGAAGCAAGTTAGCTTGTGTGGAATTAAGGAATCATGCCACCCTCACTATTCACAAAATTGAAAAAAGGTTAACAAATTAGTTAAAATTTAAAGAAATTTACAATTAGAGGGTGACTGTGGAAGATATATTGAAATTTGAATCTAGAATACAATATTTGATATGAAGAAAGTAAAACGCAGAAGGCCAAAGTAAAAAAACTGAAGGTTTTTTTTATATATTTTATATACATTATAATTATGAAAAAGTCTACCTACTGTCCACAACGTATCCAACAAGTTCCTGGTCATCCTCGTTCCCAAAATTATATATTTCGGGATATTTACAACTTGCTAAATCATAATTTTATTAATATTAATATTTTCAAATTTAAATTTCTCTCTTCATTTTGGTTCGAGTTGTTTAACCGTTTCCACATGACAGTGGTGACACGCGACACTTGAAGACTTTGACTTGTCAAATGTCAACAGAAGGAGGTGCGTTCACCTCAGTGTGGAACATGTTTCTCCGAGTGTGATTCGAGTGATTGGAGGTTAACGGAGATCAAAATTTGTTATTGAATTTAAAGATATAATTTATTGTTAGTTAAATTTAAATAAATGTTTAATATATATGATATTATTATTTTGATGTCAAGACAAAACAAAAATGTCACTCGCGTGATTCTGATGTGCCAGCCCGGGCTCTGCAGAACATTTTTTCAGAGAACCCAAGATGGCACAACTGAACCCGCGGTCCCTAAAGGTGAATCTGATGTTTAGTCCTAAAAATTACTAAATCACTCAACAAGCGTACTCATGGTTAAAAGAGACAAAATAGAGAACAAAAAAGTTTTAAACAAAGGAGTACCATGGTCCCAAAGGTAGGCTCTGATGGGTGAAATCGAGTTTAGGAGGGGATGGCTCTCGAAGGCTTGTATTGGGTGACTCGGACCTACATCATCATAGAGGGTTAATTGAGTTGTCTATGGAGTGGTATGAAATTTCTGTTAAGGTTCACTTGAGTGTTGAGACAGAGTATATTGTTGTCTCTTTCGAGAGTAATTTCAACATCTTCATTAAAATCTAATAAATTGAAATTTTTTGTGTTTAAGTTAACTAATAATTTGGAGTTTTTTGTTGGGCTGAAATTATGTTGATTGAACCTTAAGTGATGTCCGAATGCAGATGTGTCCGGCTTCTTGATGTGCTTGCCTATCCGGACTCCCAGAGATCTACAAGTTCTGCCGATATAACTGGCATCGCAATCGCTGCATTGCAACCTGTATACTCCACTCTTATCTAACAAATTCGTTTTGTCTTTTGTGTTGACTAGATGGGAGTCTAGTTTATTAATTGATTTAAGAGATACTTTGATGTTATCTACGTTGTTAGCAAAAAATTTTGAAATGCTCTTAGCTAAGTTATTTTCCCAGAAGGGGATTGATATGTAAAAATTATTAATGTGACTTAAATTGGGGTAGGCTAATTTTTGAATTTTCTTGAACCTAATTTTGGTGATTAGAGATTGAATTATGTCCGGGTCATACCCGTTGTTAAATGCAATTTGTTTAAGTATATTTAATTCTTGAAGATAATTAATTTTATTTAGAGGAATTGAAAGAACTCTATGAATATAGCAATAGAAAGCAGACATTTTATGTTGGTGGGGGTGATTTGAAGAAAAGTGTATCACGTGGTCTGTTTGGGATTAATAAAGCAATTATTACTTAAAATGTTTTTATTCTCAAAAAGCCAAAAACATGACTTGTATATTATTGACCAAAGACCATTAATAGTGACATTGTGTTATACATAAAAAGAAGTGGTCACGATCTTAATAGCTCTTCCGCTTAAGTTACTGCCTAACTACATCTCTCTCTTAAAGAAATCTGGCTGGTTTTAGAATTTCTCGTATTTAGAATTTCTAGAATTTTTCTGATAGGATTTTCAGTAGATAGATTTTCTGGATTAGGTTGCGGTAGGCTACTTGAGTCTTGTTGACCTTCATCTGTTGATTTGTTTTCTGTATCTAATGGAGTAGTTTCTAAAAGATGATGAAGAAATTTTCTATTTCGTCTGAATACCCCTCTTGGACTTCTTATAATATATGAGCGAAGAACTTCTAGGTTTTCTTCAACAAATCCCTTCTGTTTTAGGTTAGATATTCAGACTTTATCACATACTGATACCTCTGGTAGATCTTTGGTCCTATAATGACTGTCAAAATGTATTTTCTGATTATTCTTATTAACTACTTCTCTTTTAAAGAGCGTTTCTCTAGTAGGCAATTGTGATTTTAGTTGTTCTTGAGTAATGGGTACATTTCTTCTAAGTTTTCGTCCCATTAGCAACTCGGCAGAGCTGTATCCATTAGCAACATGTGTAGTTTTCAATGCTAACAATATTTTAAATGGATCTTTGCTTTTCTTAAAATACAATTTTAAATTTTTTACTTGATTTTCAATGCTTTCTGGGAAATGGGGAATTGGTCACTATCATAAAACCATAGTCTTTGGAGAATTCTTCACATAAAGACCCTACTCTCCTTGAAAACTGGCTTCTGTTATCACTCTAGACTATCTTTGGCACTCCATGGCTAGCAAAAATTGACTTTATATGTGAAATTACTGACTTAGATAAGAGATTACTCAAGTTTGCTACCTGTATCTGAAGAAACAGTCGGCTAGGATAATATATCAATCATTGCCTAACTTAAGCAAATCAGTTGCCACAATTTGCCATAAAGGTTTTGGTAAACTCATTAAAATTAACGTTTCCGTCCTGTCTGGTTGATTTTTTATGCAATCAATACAATTTTTACGACGGCTTCCATATGTACAGCTAGTCCAGGCCACCAAACATATTGTTTTGACATAGCTCGGCATTTTGTAATTACTTGATGACCTTCATCTATCTTTCGAAGGACATCTTTCCTTAAATTTTCAGGAATTATTTTTCTTGCTTTCTTTCATTAGTAGGCCCTCTTGTATAGTTTTTACATGTCGATGTTCCCAAAAAGAAATAACTTCTTGTGAAACTCTATGTTTTGATGGCGAACCTTCCAAAACATACTTTTTTTTAAGTCGGCACAGATTGGATCCTCACACTGTTCTTTAATGATTTCAGCCAGGCGCTGGTCTGTAGAAGGAAAATATTTGGTTACTTGATGTTGTATGTTGTGATTTCTTCTGTCAATTCTTGATCTCCTTCCTTTTTAATTGGATCCCTTGACAACATATCGGCAACATAAAGCTTAGTTACTGGGGTATATTTAATTTTGTAACTATACCATAGAAGTCTCAACCGTATTCTTTGGAGTCTTGATGTAAGACTATCTAAGGATCGACACAAGTGGTTTATGGTCTGTTTCGATGCATACAGTTTCCCAATTATATAATTTGAAAAATTTTCATAGCCGTATGCTACAGCTACTGGTTTTTTTTTCAATTTGTGCATATGACTTCTCAGTCTTAGACAAGGTCCTTGAAGCGAATGCAACTGGCTTAAAATTGTTTGCATCTTCATCTAGTTGCATTAGAACACAGCCAAGGTTATAGGAACTTGCATCGACAGATAGTAATGTTTCTTTAGAGCTGTCATATAAAGCTAAAATCGGTGGTTTTGATATTATGGCTTTCAATTTATTAAATGCTTCAGCCTGTGATAGATTTCCGCACCACTTATTATTTATTCGGACGTCATACAATGGACTGGCTATACTTATTAAGTCTGGAATGAACTTTTCGACAAAATTTATTATTCTAGATAGACAGCTGATGGCTTCAAACCTGTCTGGATCAGGCAAAACACCATCTTTTGAAACTGTGTCTCAACAGATTAATTAAAGTTTTACAAAAATGACACTTGTCTGCATTAAGAGTCCATCCAGCTTTTAAAAGCTTATATAATACTTGCTTAAGACGACTATCATGCTCCTCCACATTTTTTCCAAAAATGATTACATCATCGAAATGACATAACACCATCTATGTTGCTCAAAACATTACTAATTTATTTTTTAAAAATCTCAGGGGCTGACGACAATCCAAAAGGAAGATCCCTTTTTATGCGTCACCTACCAAATGGCGTTAAAAATGTGATCTGCAGTCTTCAGCTAGTGGAATTTGCCAAACGTCCCACTTGGCATCAATTTGGCTGAAAATATGAGCATCTTTTAGATGGCTAAATGTTGACTCCACATCTGGAATGGGAATTAGCTCGCGTTCTGTATTTTCATTCAATTTTGCCAAATTCACACAACCTCACTTTTCCATTTGGTTTATTGACAACGACAAGTCCTGAACACCAGTCAGTGGGTTCATTTACTGGTTCTATGATACCTTTAGCATTCATTGACAAGAGTTCTTTATAAACAGTGTCCTTCAATGGAATAGAAACCCGTCTAGGCACAGTGATAGATTTTGGAATTACATCAGCTTTTATTAAAATACTATATGGTTTTCTGTAATCTAGTCCTTCAAATAACTTTAAATGTGTTTTAAATGGACCAAAATAATCTTTATGCACTTCATGCGCACAAAACTCAAATGGTCTTTGCACTAAACCTAATTTTTCAAATGCATTGTGGCTTGATAATATTTGGTTTGCACTTTGACAACATAAAAGTTTTCACAGCAGTTCATCTGTTTAGTTTTAACTTCTGACTTAAGAACAACACTAACTTAAAGTTGGTTGCCACCTAGACCAGTATTAAAAACTCTTGCGAGCTCTAATGTTTGTTGATTGAAGTTTTGTAAATATATAAATTTTCTGGCATAATACTGACATCTGCATCTGTGTCTACTTAAACAATCATTTTCTTATTGCACATTTTTAATTCAGTCAACCACTTTTTATTATCTAGTACTGAGATTTCACCTACAAAAGTTTCTGTATCATCTGTGTTAACTAGATTGACCTTTGCTGAGGAATCTTTTAAACAAGCTCCAGCATAATGACTTTTAGTTTTACATTTGCACCACTGTGCATTTTTGGCTGGACAAGTTGTTCTTGAATGTAGTGTTGTTGACGTACACCAGTAACAGCCTTTTCTCTTTTTGTTTGCTTAAACTTGCAGCATTTTGCATTTTATTTTTCTTAAAATTTATGTTTATTGTAATTTGTAAAACTTTTCACAGCTTCTACTCTAACAGGTTGCTTGAAAGCTTCTTGTTGCTTTTTCCACTTTCTGATTACCTTGCAACTAACTCGGCTTTTTCGAGTATCAGCCCTAAATCCATTTGAAGTTTTTCAGATAGATTTATTTCTTTTATACCTACTATCAACTGGTCCCTAATAGCTTCTTTTAAAAAGTCAGCTGGGAAGTTACAGTTTTTTGTTAAATTATGTAAGTCAGTGAGCAAATCTTTTACACTTTTCCTTTGATATCCTGTGTGGGACAAGTATCTTTCATAAATGATATTCTTTGCAGGAATTAAGTGATCGTTAAATGATTTCAACCTGGTATCAAAGTCTTCGGCATCGTCACCTTGTAGTTTGAACGACTGAAATACATTTTCAGCTTGTTTGCCCAATAAATAAACTAAACAGTTAACCTAATAACTCTAAGGTTTTCTTTCAAAACCGGAAGCGCTGCGGAAACGCATGAATCTCATTTTCCATTGCTCCCATTTAACAGCATTAAATGAAAAATTCTCTAGAGCAGGCAATTGGTATAGTAATAAATTGGCTTCAATATTTATAATTGGATGATTGTCATTACCATGGTCCGACATGTTTCCCCTTTTTTGCTTTTCAGAAAAACACTATCTACGACGCTGCCACAATGTAATATCAGACTCTTTTATAGTCGTTATAAAGTAATTATTACTAAAAAGGTTTTTATTCTTAAAAAGTCAAAAACATGACTTATATATTATTGACAAAAGTCAATTGACAAAAGTGATTGTGTCATACATAAAAAGAAGTGGTAACGATCTTGATGGCTGTTTCGTTACAGTTGCTACCTAACTCTACAGATAATAGAACAAAAAACATCAAACTACGTACAAATAACTTAAAAATCATTTATTAAAAATAAATATTAATATATTATATTTAATTTGAATTCGGCTAGCAACAAAGCTATCAAGTTTTCCGCTCGACGAGCGACAAAGCTGTCACTTAATGTCAGTTTGCAATTGTATTTTAAAGCGCAAAAGTCTACTTTGGAAAGTGATCGTAGAAACAAATCTATTTTCAATCAAATTTGCAATCCGATCAAATATTTTTAATCAAATTTGTGCTACCCCCATCTGGGTCGAAGTGGAAAGCAATGAGATCATTCCACTTATTCTCAACCTCTTTGAAATTAAAATTGATTCTGAAATAAGACCCCAGAAGCTCCTAATCAGAAACCCTATACAAATCCTACTTTTATATAAAGTTAATACATTAATTGAATTGGATTTAAATTTGCCGCTACTTTAATACGAAATGCATAGAATGATTAGAGAAATAACATACATACGTACCTACCTACTCGACAAATGTAAAATGAATAATGGAAACTAGGAGCTTTTGACTGCCACTTTACCATGAAAGCTTACACAAACCGCTCTTTAGACCACTCCAAAGGCAGATGTGAGGAATTAATTTGTGAAATCACTTACAAGTTAAGCCGTGCTCGAAATCAAACAGGCAGGTGAACGCACGGGATTAAATTATCAACGAATTCGAGTGTCACAGACAATTTTCCACTTCAAAAGAGTGAATTAGTTATTTTTAGCCGCTATTTTAGGGCTAACCCTATCAAAGTTGGTACCGATACGAGGAAAACGAATGCCAGTATATACTTAATGAATTCAAATTTACATACTTTAAATATAAATAATGAAACTAAAACTTCGGAGCGGGTATATTAGAGACGTAACCGCAAGATAATGTGAACTTCATAATTTGATGATGTTACAGGCGTGGAAGTCTTGCATGAAATATGTGGGATGGAGTCGTTTAACATACATTAAATTAAATCGCTAGATAGAAAAATTGCTGTAATAGTGTCAACTCTCAGAAATGAAAAATTATAGTAATATTGTCAACATTTAGAAATGTGTGTTTTAAAAATTCAGTTGAAAGATTTAGAAAAAAGTGGAGCAAACTTTAAAGAAAACAATATTTAAATATTTATTTATAAATATTATTATGTCATAATTAGAGCTAGGAATATATGCAAAACGCCATATTTTGCATATGTTGCATTTATATACAATGATTGATTTTGAATGCATATATTGACATTTTGTTAATTGTTTGGCATATATCTGACGTACTAATTGGCTGGACATATTAAAATTATGAGTTTTGGACCAAAATAATATTTTGTGAAATGCCTTTACAGGTCGATTTCCTAAAATTTTGAAGGATTAACTTTTTCCTGTAATAAATTACGGTTAATGGTGTAGGTACTTGAGAGGATTAAATTATAAACACAACCAACAAATTTTGCTAAATATTCTTTCAGGTAGTTGTATTAATATCTTCAAATTTCTAAATGACTCAGTTTACTTTCAACTTCATTTCTGTCTTTATTGTTGTGTTAACCAGTGGGAAAAATGGCAAAATTAATTGAGTCGTGGGTAAAATCTTATTCAGATTTTGTTGTAGAAGGTGATAACCAGGTGTTTTGTAAAACATGTTCTAAAATTGTAAATACTTTTTTATTTTATATTTTATTTTGACCTTTCACAATGGTAAATCAAACGACAGTAAAATATTATTTTAACTTATAGTTAAAAAAAAAGTAGGGCAACTTTACAACGTACGCATTTATTTAATTTAATTAAAACTTCAACATCTACAGGAATTTATTTGTTTTAGATTCCATGTAAAAAAAGTTTCAAATCGACGAACACGCGAAAACACCCTCACATATAGCAAAGCAGAAATCTAAAGACACTCGCAGACAAAGTCAACTTCCCTTGAAACAATATTTAGAATCTGGATCGTCTAGAAGTGAACAAGCTATTTGTAATGAAGATGTATGCAAAGCTTTAGTGACTTCGAATATCCCTTTAATACGATTAAATAATCCAAATCTCCGATCATTTTTACAAAAATACTGTAAATTTAATATTCCGGAGCAAAGTATATTACGCAAACGTGGTGTTGACAGTTTGTACATTGAGACTCGTGAAAAAATTCGTGAGATTACCGTTGGAAACCATTTCTACATTATTGTGGATGAAACAACAGACTCTTGTAGTCGATATATTTAATATATTTAATGATAGGTTCATTACGCGAAGAAATGCAAATTGATCCATATCTAATCGCTTCAAAGCAATTAGATAAAACAAATACCTTGACAATAACTCGTTTTATTCAGACAGAATTGTCTTCTTTTTTTCTTCCTGAAGCCGTTCCAACAGAAAAATGTTTATTGCTGTTATCCGATGCTGCCCCGTACATGGTAAAAGCCGCACAAAATTTAAAAATGTTTTATGAAAACTTAATCCATGTTACATGTTTGGCTCATTGCGTTAACAGAGTTGCAGAAGAAATTGGGTCTAACTTTCCTTTAATAAATGATTTAATTAGTAATGTAAAAAAAATATTTCTTAAAGCTCCTCTAAGAACTCAATGGGGCATGTTCAAAAATTTTGAATTTTTTTTTATGAATAATAGAGTTGAAAATAAAACTACATTTTTTTTATTTTTTTTTTATCTATTCATTTGCCGGAGTTATGAATTTTTTTAAAATTTATGACGTCACCGGGAATAGACCAATAGGAGCTAGCGCACAACGTTGCCGGCTAGAAGGTTTACGAGAAGTGATGTACGTTCGTTTGTGTACTCCTTCTTAATTTTAGACTTCTAAAACATTGTTAAACAAATATCTTTTAAATACATAATATCAAATGTTTTTTGAAAGTATTATTTCTGTTTAAACTTTTACCATATTTAAAGTTTCATTGTTTTAAAAGTCACTTAATAATTCAGAAAATGGCAAAATGGCAGCACTGTGTATGGCATCTGTTATAGTGTCTCGATCAAGAATTTATTTGGAATTTGAGTGTTTAATTTTGTACTTTTTATAAATATTATGACTACGAAAAAGTGTTTTGTTCCAGAATGTGATAATGATTCACATTCATCTTCAAAAATATTTATTAGTGTTCCTAGACATTTGGAAAGAAGAAAATCAACCTTC
Organism: Psylliodes chrysocephalus; assembly: GCA_927349885.1. Taxonomy (NCBI): domain Eukaryota; kingdom Metazoa; phylum Arthropoda; class Insecta; order Coleoptera; family Chrysomelidae; genus Psylliodes; species Psylliodes chrysocephalus. The sequence goes on along the minus strand of OV651820.1, from coordinate 39,382,915 downwards.
TACTGGCGATGTTTCTCGTGAACTTTTTAATAAAAATACACCGGATTATCAAGATGTATTAGCAATTTCTGCGAATTGTCCCCTTTAGGAAATTGAAAATGAGGCTACTATAAATTCTTAGGTGTATAACCTAAAAACCCTTCTGGAAGAAAATGCAGAATCTCCTGAAAGTTTTGAAGATACCGAATTTATTCATCATTTTGTGGAAGAACTAGTGATAAAGAAATAATAGAAAAATGTGGGTATTTAAACAAACTGGTTCCTGGATCCCATATAATGGCAGATAGGGGTTTCAGAATATTTATCTACTTGAAAACATGGGATGCACTTTAGTAAAGCCACACCTAGTGTATCACATAATGAAAAAAGTTCTCCAGAAGATGTACAATTAAGTAAAAGAATAGCATCTCTAAGAATACATGCATGTGGAAAGATTTATAAGAAGGGTTAGTTAATTTAACATGTTAAAACCACATTCGTGTGTGAATTTTAAGCAAGTACATTTACTTAGTAATATCTGCATAATTGCTTGTTAACTTACAAGAACCTATTTTGTAAGAGTAAATATTAATTTAATAAACTTTTTTGTTTGTTTTTTAATTTAATTTACCTAATTATCACATTTCAGGGATTATAATGAGTTTTTAAACAGCCAATGTAATTTTTGATAAAAATTTAACTTTTCGAGCAAATCAAAGAGGAATGAGTACCTGTATATGCATAGATTTTTTTGGGACTAAAACTACCAAAACAAAGGCACCTATTTACAGCAGTTTAAAATGAAACATTTTAACAAAAACGCCTATGTCGCAGTGATAAATAAGTTCAGTTGAATGTGGTAGCAAAGTCTATATATTCCAATAAATCGGGTAACTACATGTGGTATCACTGGTGATAAATTTAAAAATATCACAATTCTTGCTACCTTTTTCAAAAAACCAGAAAGTGTGCCTTCTTATCAATCCTTTATGAAAATGACAACAGTAATAAATGTGAAAAAAAAAATTTTATGTTGCTATTCGTTATTACGATAGTAAAACATGTTTGCAGTTCCGTTTATTTTTTATGAAAATCTAAGTAAAAACCAATGTCAAAAGGTTATAATTTTTTTTCTGTCAAACCAAATATATCACAAAATTAAAAATTGATCATAGGTCAAGCTAAAGTAATACCTTTATTGATAGTAGCTTTAAAAAAGGAGAAAGAATAATATTGACTTAAGTTATTATTATTAACATTGGCGATTTTTAATAAAAACTTTTCAATTATTGTTTACAAACAAAAATATAAAAATCTGTGAAAATTTTATTTATCAACCTTTTAATAAAAAATGAGAAAAATGAAGTAAAAAACAATTTATTTACAAATAAAAAATATATATATACGAATCCTAAGAATATAAAAGTACTGATTTATTTTCCTGTAGTGGATGAAGAGGTTTCTTTAACAATCTAGCCAAGTGTACATCAATATTTACGCATTTTGATAAATTAGAGCCTTTCCAATAACACTGAGTAGATGTTACAGATGGTTCCTCACTTCTTCTATGAAGCCACATGTTTATAACCACCTGAAAAAAATAAAAGAGATATGCAGTTACAAAATAACTGTATAACCAGCTACAAAATACCTTATTTTAGTAACAAGACGAGCAGAGCTTAACTAGCTCTGAACGAATTTAGTAAAGAACCTCGGATTTTCAAAAGTTAAAAAAAAAACAATCTCACCACATTTTTGAAATATAGAGCTTTTCGAAAAAAACTGCTATTTTTAAAAGTACAATTTTTTAGGCTATTGAGTATTATAAAATAAAAAATTACGGGATGCTTTGTTAGCTTCAAACGAATCCAGCAGAGCACCCCAGTTTTTTTTTAAACCACACCACGTTTTTTGGCTCCTACAATATTATAAAATATTCGAAATTTGGCATTTTTAAAAAAATTCGCAATTCCTTGCTGACTTCAAAGTTTTTTTTCTGAAAACAAATATACTTACCACATTTTTAGGATTTTAAAACAGCCTAAACATGTGTCATAAGTAGTTGTTTTTATATATAAAAAAACAAATTAAAAAACTGAAGTGTCCTGCTGACTTTGTTCCAACAAAGCACCCTATATTATTTAAAAATAGCCATTTTTTTAGTAAAGTTTTACAATATTTCAAGAGTCTAAAAATGGGGTGTGGTTTTTAGAAAAAAGCTTTAAAAAATCGAATTGCTCTGCTGGCTTCTTTCGAAGGTTAGCAAGAAGCACCATGTATTTTTTAAAAATATAATATTTCAAGTGCATAAATATATGGTGTTGCTGTTTTTACAGAAAAAACTTTATAAAACAGAGGTGCTTTGCTGACTTCGTTCGAAGGATATCAGAGCATTTTAAGTTTTGCAAAAAACTAGGAGCATAAAATTTTTGAAAAGGGTATAAAAATAGCATATTTTTTAACTCAAAATTTCATAGGTGCTCTGCAGCATTCTTTGGTATCATAATTATTACTAGGTTTACTAACAAAATCTATTTCTAGATTATTTTAACACTTGCTGCGATTACAAAAAATGTCTTTATGTCAAAATTAGAAAAAAAATATTTATAGAAATAAAAGGCCTTATACACTGTTTATTATATGTGATATAAAAACAAAAAAGCATAATAAATATTACAAACCTTGACATGCAGCATATCGTAAGCATTGTGCACTAAAAATTTCATTTTTGTTAATTACAACAAGCACATCAGAAGGTTTTTGCCGTACTTTATGTTTAGGTGTAATTTGTCTCCTTCTCTCTTATGGAAAAAAAAATTATCCCCATATTCTTGCTTGGCAGATCTAAAAATAAAACCTGAGATAAATATGTTTTACTATAAGGTGTATTGGCTCCATATAAACTGTAAATACCTACTATTAAAACAAAGTCTTACCTTTCTGACTTTTGTAAACTGAGTATTGTTAAAAAATGCAGTAATCATCTCGGTAATTATATTTTCGTTTACAATGGGTAAAACACTTGATTCAACTTTTATAAATCCAGCTGATCCATATTAATAATAAAATTAAACCAAAACAAAAAACTAAGGTTAGGTGTTAGGTGGTGTCAATGTTAATGTCACTTAGATGTGCGTTCACTTCGACATTCTGTGTGTCGGTTTGTTCGTTGGCTTGGTTTTGTATAACAAAAAAAACTTCGACACAAGATGATTGGTCTATTCCCGATGACGTATAATTTCAAATTTTAAATTTCAATTGGGCTTAATTTATTTAACGAACTGAATATTTAGAATAACTTGTATAGCGACTATTACAATATAATTTATAAAACAGCATATCTCACATGTGAACATGGCCCATTGTACAAAGAAAAATTTCCTGAATTACAGATGCCACCGGAACCTGTGATTACTCAGTGGGGTACCTGGCTTAAAGCTGCCTTTTTTACGCAGATAATTATGAAAAAATTAAAGAAATCATATTTGATTTTGATGATTCATCTAAGGGAATATCTAATACAAAGAAGTTGTTTCAAAAACACATATTACCAAAGCAATTAGTGTTTTTAAAAAATTATGCATTTGTACCCAAAATTATATTAGATTTAGAACAAAAAAATTTACCTTTGGTGACTTCCGTAAATTTAATTAAGACGTTTGAATCAGAGTGTAAAAATGTCCAGGGCGATATTGGAAAGAAGATTTTTCATAAATTTTCAAACGTAATTTTAAAAAATGAAGGATTTATTGTTTTAAGAAACCTTGCTAATATTTATTCTGGTAACTTTGAAAATATTAATACTATTCGTCCAGATATTTCAGGAAAATTTGAGTTTGCACCTATTACTTCTGTAGATGTCGAAAGGAGTTTTTCTTTGTACAAGTACATACTTACTGATAGGAGACAATCATTTAATACAGATAATTTAGAAAAACATCTAATTGTTCATTCGTTTTATAATAATGTTGATTTGTAAATAAAATTAGTTAATATTTAAATAATTATTATATTAGGTATTGTAAAATAACACAAATAATAAATATTAATAAACTATTTCGATCAAATAACAAATTACTCTTATTGCTCTGCATATTTTTCAATCTTTTACGCATATATTGAAGTATTTTGCGGCATATATATCCGCACATTTAACTACTTTTTGGGTGCATATATTCCTAGGTCTAGTCATAACAATGTTTTCTATTATATCTTTTAAAATTGTCAAATTATTTTAAAAGTAATAATACTGGGGTAATTGAGATTTTGCAATCAATTACCAAAAAGGACAAAAATGTGGGAAAATTGGGAAATACAAAACCAACGAAAAGAAAACAACTAGACTAACCAATCAATTTATAATAAGGCGATTTTAAATCAGATGCTATGTCTTGAATATAATTGACTAAGTACACTGATATAAATCAAAAACAATGACGTCATATTGAATATTGTCTTGAAATGGTCAAGTTTAACATGACTACAGTAAAACCGTTGTCATGACAGGTATGAAATATCAAATTAAATGACAAAGTAAAACTTTTGCTTTCTAATTATTAAATTATTGTTTGATTGTGTTATTTGTAAAATCGAAAGAAAGACTGAGTATTCGGGATTCAGGCTAATCGAGACCCCCTCTTGGGCACATTTTACAACATGTGTAAGTAGGATAAGTGTTGCCGTTTTTATCAAAATTGTAACAAATCGAATACTAATTGATCAAAGTGAAACTCAAAAACATACTTCTGAATGTCATAATTTCAGTGACAAAGGTAATCGGTAATCACTGTATGGAAATCTTAACTTGATACCAGTTTTAACATCTTTAAGTTAAGCTTTACATTTTGGTTCAAAATTCTAATAGAAAAAATTTAATTTGTATGACAACACTGTGGTGTTTCTATCCTAATTACAGAGCGCGGGAAAATTAGTTTGAATCGCGAATAGGGTTGCCAGATTCACGAAAGGGAAAAGTGGGACAACGGTGACGACAGGGGATCAGGTAAAAAAAATGAGCATATAAAATAAGCTCATTTTTTTGCAGAAATCTAAAAAAAGGTCCTCCGCTTATATTTTTTTAAACCATCAAGTTCTTTTTCTGAGAAGCTTCTCAAAAAAAGGTCAAAAATTGTTAAAAATGAATATAAAAAGCGTAGCATTTAGGTGAAATGCGGAGCATTTTCTTACTATGACGTGAACGCGTGCCAGCAAATTAAAAAGCGAGACAATTACGTCTAAGTCGGGACGTTTGGCAACCCTAGCTGAGTACCTAGACATGGACGCATTTTTTAAGGTTTTTGTAAATAAAAAGCCAATTTATTTTCAAGATAGCCAAGATTTATTAATGAACATGGCAAAAAGTTTGATGCCAAAGCAACTACAACACCAATTTTCTCTCCATCCATGATCAGTACACAAAACAAATATTTATTTTTTATCCCTAATATCTGATGGTGTCATGCGCATTTTCAAGTTAGTGTCAATATAAACCAAACATTATTAGGGCTTGGAAAATATGCACTTAAAAATGGTCTAAATATGTATGCATTTATGCGTTAACTATAGACAAAATATGCTTTTAAATACGCAAAATAAAAAGACATTTTTGATATTTAAATTTTATTATAGATTTTTTAAACATATGATTAGATGATTTTACATTTCTATCAATTACATCTAATTAATTATTATTATTAGAATGAACACAGTAAGTTATTAAATATTTTTCAATGCTTTCAATAGTGAAAAATTGCTTTCCATCACTTAAAATATGTTTTCCTACGACCACTTAGGAAAGTGACACATATCACACTATGGAAAGTGCCCTATATCACACGCGTATGAATAAGAATTTACTTTCCACCCACGTACGAATATGCTACTTTCCGCAGTAGCTGTCAGAAAATGTCAAACACATAATTTAAAATACCTAAGATATATTTGCTTTTTATTCTGGTTAAACACATAAGCGATTAGATCAATCAATTACCGTAAGGCCTGTTAGCTCAGTTGGTTAGGGCGTCAACTTTGCAATTTGAGACCGTCGAGTGACCGCGATTAAATCCTGGCTGTGCCAGATTTTTTTTTTATTTTTTAATTTTTTTTTATTTGTTTAGAAATTATGAAAATTGAATAAATACGTCAGTGTACAACCAACTGCTGATTTATAAACAAAACCTAAAACCAATCTGGATTTATGGTATACAGCTATGGTAATATGCCAGCAAGTGTAATATCAACATGACAAGTTTTCCAAAACAAAGTCCTAAGATGCATCGTTGATGCACCTTATCACGATTACCTTCATAGATACCTGAAGATGCCAACAATCGAAGAAAAAATAAAGATGTTTACTGCGAAACATGCGGGTCGACTCCACTCCCTCGTCAACAAAGAAGCGCTGCAATTATTGTACAACTCTACACTCAACAAAAGGTTCAAAAGGAAGAAGCAATTTGAGCTAGTGCAGTAAACGTTAATGTTAGTGCTAGTGCAAAACTGTTATAAATCGTCACGCCAACTTTTGATAATTTTCTATAGAAACAATTAGATAAGTAATTAGTTTATAAGATTTTTAGATTAAAATTGTAGGCTAGTTAATAATGACCAGTAACAATACCCTAAAAAAACAAAACATATCTTATCTCCGCACAGATTACAAAACAAAAAAGTATGCTATTGCCTTCAACTAAACGAATATATTTCATATCCATTCTAGATAGTGAAAACACTGCAAAAAAATGAAATCCACCAATTACTTGGCATATTTTGATCAACCGACTTCTATTATTTTTTAAATTTTAAATAAGTGATAATTTTATCAAACTAATTGTCAGTATATTTTTTAGTTATTGAGATTAAACAAACATTAATTTAAATAAAATTGTATGAAGTCAATTTAATTACGAGTAATAAAGCAACAAAAATAAAAGTATAGGTGGTCCTGTGGTTAGCGGTTTCGCCTTCCACACTGAAGACTCGAATTCGATTCTCGGATGGGGAAAAATGAATTTGTTTTCTTTTTTTTCCGTTTATTTTATTTTAAAAATTATTTAAAGTCATAAATTATTTTGTCATAAAAATCTAAAATATTTTTATTTGTAAATTTTCGTTACTGGGTCGTAGAAAAAATATACTGTACAACTCGAGTGGATTATCCACATCGTACCCAGACGATTAAGCACTCAGCCTACGGCGTCGTGCTCAGATGTCGTCTTCGTGCGATATGGCCATCATATCCACTATTGTAACACAAACTACTATATAATAATTGTAGTATAGCTTGTATTCTATTTTTAACAGTAATAAGACCCTCATCGCATCATGTACGACACTGTCAACTTATTTAGCACAAAGTCTCTGTTAGATTGAGTTGCATCTACATACTCTATTTACATATTCGTGTAATACCGCTAGAAAATTGCAGGTAATTAAAAACAGATCTGGAGGCTGTACTATTTTCATATTCACACGTTCACTGAATTTACATAGTATATTTAATACAAATACTCAGTTGCACGTTTCAAACAACTACAAATTCATAAAATATTTAAAATACAGGTCCGTACTAATCTATCGATATTACAGCAAGTTGCAGATCAGTAAACAATATTGAATGATAGTTTAAAATTATGCATGGATAAATGTTAGGAGAAAGTTAATGAATAACGGTTTTGAAGTTTTGCATTATCTATGTGTTATCTACACTTACACCGAAAGTAGCAAAACCGGGACATTTTTTATTGTCATAGACAAATTATGTTATTGCCAGTAGGAAACGAAAAACTGCTTCGATATGAAACATAAAATTAACAGGTTACACGATAGCTCTCATTACCGAGACATAGTACATGTTGTTCATCCCCTTCTATGTACCTTATTACAAATATAAAGCAAAAACTTAATCTCAAACGGATTTTGTTATGGTTAGTGGACTTTTAATTTTTAGTTAATTTTACTTCTAATTGTAATTTTGATTTAGGTAAGGGAGATAGCACGTCTGACGATTAACTTTTTCCAATTTAGATTGCCTAAAGATAAAGTAAAGAATGTAAAACTTTAAATTCGATCGCAACATAGATAACATTGTGAGATTTATTTCTTTTCCTGTCTTTTCTAGTTTTTTCACCGGTAAACCAACGGCCCAATCCGACACTGATTCCAAAAAAAAAAAAAATATTAAAATTTTACTAATAACATTGCAATAATGATTCACAAAGTGATTAATAAATTAGACCGTCTAACTCCACATTTTATCTGAGTTGAAGTCAATGTTTCTATTTTTAAGGATTTACAAGCCCATACATTTTCAAATATGTTTCATAAACTAGGCTTTAAATATGTCATCAAAATAACAGTGTATTTATTTCAGTTAATCCGATCTCTCTGTTAGTGTGTTTTTCTATATAAGTTTATTAATCCGTTTAGCGCGCATAACGGGTAATATAAATAAAAATATTATATTATTTCAAAAATATTTAGGTAATTTGAGTCGCGTTATAATGTTGACAGTAAAAGACCTGGATATGGGTTATCATTAGATTTCAAATGTTACATTTTATACTTTTGTTTCCCATGATTTTTCGTTAATTTCATTTTTATTAAATGTACCTGAATTATGCCTGTGATGGCTACAAAATCGGTGTTCCACAAAACTAATTCGTTCAGAGCTATTAATATATTTTAAGATAATTGTCAAGAATTTTACGACTTCATAAATAACAACAAGGCTAATTTGGAGGCTGAAAATCAAACAGAAAATACTATTTTAAATTCAATAATTCTTAGGGGTATGGTTCTGCTTGTGCGTCCGTTGCATACAGAGGATGCACAAGCGGAACCATAGTTTTTATAATTTTTTTAGTTATGTTTATGTTGTTTATTTTATTCATGCTGATGCAACTACAGGTATCGTGTGTGAAGATAGTCTAATAAGCTTACTTCCTACTAGCAGTGGTTAACTACTGTGAGGGGAACGAATGTCATGAGATAAAATAGGGTTGTCAATATACGTTTGATTAATAAGGATTGCAATATTTATTTTACAACTTATTTCATGGCGCAGTCAGTGGTTATTTAGTTGAATTGCCTTATATTTAAAACGTAAAGGAAAGCAACATGCCAAAAAGAAATCTACGGTCCAAAACTTTTGTAGAAGAAGTGGAGCAATCTGCTAGTTGTAGACTGACTTCTTTAGAATCTGCAGTATCTTGTACACAAAATAGTATTACTTTATTAGAAAAGAAAACTAATGATGCTTTAGTACGGATAGAATCAAATTTTGGACGACAATGCTCTTCTATTCAGACTATGTTAGAAAGTTTAGTGATGAGAGACAATAATACACAAAGTAATTCAACAGAACCTCCTGAAATATCCACTAACATTTCCAACGCTAGTCAAGAAAATTCCATCATAAGTAAGGCCACTAGTTCCAGATCTGAAATCCACCTTTCAAGTGCAGTTCCGAATCCTGAAAAAATTGTAGAATCTTTAACATTTTCTCAGTTTAAAGATTGGAGGCGAAAATATGAAAATTACGTGATATTACAGAATTTGGAATGTATTCCCGAAAAACAACTAGTGGCGCTTCTTGAATCCTTTTTCAGTTAGGATATTTCCGATGTTGTTAGATTGGTACTTAAAATTGAAAATAAAGATAATCTAACAGCAGTGGATTTACTCAATAAACTTGAGGAGTATTTTAAGAAAAAAGAAAACAATCGTTTAAGAAGAAGCCAATTTATGTCCAGAAAACAGGAACAAGGGGAGCCTTTCTCATCGTTTTATAGAGAAAAAGTTAAACTTTTTCAGTTAACAGATCCATGTTCCCACTGTTACAACAGATGTTTAGCAGATCACCTTATAGAATCCGTATTTGATGGTTCTATTCGAAAAAAATGTAGAAAGTTATCAGATACTGCAGGCGTAGAAGAGGTGGTTAAATTATGTGAAACTGAAGAAGCTGCATTAATTGAAGAAAACATGTCTATAAGTAATGTTTCAAATATTCAAATTAAAAATCAGGCGAATAAATATAACAAAAAGAAATGTCCTAGATGTAATAATCCGTGGCACAAAAATTTGCGTGAATGTCCTGCAAAAACATCAATTTGCGAGAAATGCAAAAGCAAAGGCCATTTTACCAGTTGCTGTTTATCAAAAGATATTCAAACAGTAGAATACACGTCTGAAGATCCGGAAATTCTTAAGATTGGGTGCCTTCGAATTAATTCATTGTCATATAATGACGATCGTCAAAAAAAGCAAATACGAATCAAAGTTACACCTCCCCCTCAATGCCGCAGATGATTGTGACAGACGAGCAACATACCACAACAATAAATCGGTTCTTAGATATAACAGAGATGCCAAAGATTTACCGCTACTCCAAATTGGATTTAGAGTTAGAATTCAAGATCCAAAAACGAAGTTGTGGGACAAAATTGGAGAAGTATTGGAAATAAGAAATAACAGAAGTTACTTAATAAAATGTGCAAGTGGGCGAGTTTATGTGAAAAACAGAAGACATGTCAAAAGAGTTTAATAAGAAAATTCGATTCAGCTCCAATGCCATCCTGTCTTTGTTTTGTGGGGGAGGTGTGTGAAGATAGTCTAATAAGCTTACTTCCTACTAGCAGTGGTTAACTACTGTGAGGGGAACGAATGTCATGAGATAAAATAGGGTTGTCAATATACGTTTGATTAATAAGGATTGCAATATTTATTTTACAACTTATTTCATATCGCATCCTAATTTGTCAGTAGTGGTAAAGTTTGCACACTGCTGACACACCTTCAAACGATCTTAATGACTATTAAAGCTCAGTAGCGTATACTACTTTCGCTTAAAATAAATTTTCTACAATTTTTAAAACGGTCAAGGTCAAACGAATCACACAAAATTTTAAGAAAATTACCTAATATTTTAATCCTTAATAACTGTCAAATAGAGTCCTTCCTCGTTTCTAAGAATGTTTTATCAACAGTGGCTATCATTTGTTGGTATTATAGGAAATACCAGAGTATCTACACAATGGATCAAACACAATTATGTAAATAGGTTTTTAAGTACTACAGAATTTGTTAAAATTTATTTGTTATCTATGAGCTAAAATGTATTCTGTTAAAAAAATTTATTGGATGAAAAAAAATGGTGATTCTGCACTTGATATCTTTAATATTTTACCAAAATGTGAGGGTGAAGTAGAAGTGGTGAAAGTCCTCAGCATACAAATATTAAAATAAGACAACGAGGATTTTTTAAAAATAAGTTATAGGTCAACAAATACTGAATTTATACTAACCTCTATTCCTTGTTGCTATAACTACTACCAAACAAAATAAATATAAACAAATTAACAGAGTTCTAAAAAATCGTCATCAAAATCATCACTATCACTGCTGTCTTCATTAACATTAATATAACTATAGGAATTACAACGTCATTCATTATAATTTCGCGATCTAAATATTTATCTTCGACAGCTATTACATGTGCACATCTTTTTTTCCAGTCTTCCTGTGTTACTGATTTAAATTCAATTTCAGCTAACATTTGTACATGTGCTAATTAAAAATGAATATTCTATATAGCTACATTATTTTTTTACTACAGCCCAGATTATTTTCTATTGGATTTAAGTCTAGATAGTATGGTGGTAATCTCAAAACTGTATGACCGAGTACGAAAAATAATCTATCAAATTTGTATTGACTGAATCTATTTTTATGCTGTTTGATTAATGTGTACAGTTGTGGTCGTAATAAGGAAGGCTGAAATTCAATATTATTGGACGTCAACCAGTTTATCATTTTAGCTTTTTTTGAATTTGAATTCGGAGCAGGATTTTCTATAACATTGTGTTACGGTGCATTATCCACAACTACAATAGCATTTGGTGGTAAATTTGGTATTATCAGTTCTCTTAGCCACTTTTTATAATTTTCTTGATTCATATCATTATGATATTCAACAGATTTGGCCACAGACACAAACATTGAGAAACTATTAGGAATAAAGCCCATGCTACTACCAGCATAATCTATAATAAGTCTCTTTCTTTTCGAAATGGTAGAAAACAAACCTTTTGCATTATCATTACCCTAATTTTGTGATGATGTATGGCTACTATGTATGTAAGTAAGTTTCATCAATATATACAATGGGACGGTATTGAAAACGAAAATATTTAAATTTTTTAATATAATCTATTCATTTTTCCTTTTTTCTATTAGAACCTGTCTGTTGTTTCGTGTTTTTCGCCACTTGAACCCAATTTTTTATTTTTAATAGTTCTTAATGATGTGTAGCTCCCTTTTCACTCAATTTTCTTTTTTAATTTTTTACTAAGAGTTTTGACAGTTACGCGCATACCTTCTATTTCGTGAAATCTATGAACTATATCTCTGATTGTTCCAATATTGTAGGGTGGAATATCTGTTACACTAGATGTTTTTTTGCGCTTTTTTGGACTTTTAAATAATTGTTTAGGTATGGTCGACGTAGATTTTTCACCTTTTGATATCTGGTCACCTTCTATATTTATTCGTTCAATTGTTTTTACTGAGTATCCTGTAGCTTCAGCAACTTTTTCTTTAATTTCAGTGAGAGTTTTGGAATCATCATTCACTATCATCATTGTTTTTTTTTTTCAAAACTATTTGTAGCCGAGGAACATTTTTTTCATAAAATATTCGAATAGATGAAATATTATTTCCTCTGCTTGACTACCTAAATATTTCGGCATTTTAACACAAGTAAGTCACTACTAAAAATAAAATATAACTCAAAATTTGCACGCTACACAAACAAACACAAATTCAAGAAAATATTATCATGTACTGATCGCCCCTGACAACACGGCTATTGCTCTCTTTAACAGTTACAGTAGGCGTTGACAATTGAAATTCGAGATTAACGAGCATCCCCTCTTCAGACAAATTTGGTTGCGATGCCTGTACCTAATTAAGATATTATTATCATTAAAAAGTGAAAACTGCGGTGAATTTTTAGCGATTTACCGTAATACCCTGCGTTACTGCCCTACACGCATTCATAAAGCCGGTAGTATCTGTTTTTTTCTTAAAATGTCCTTTATTCACTATTCAAAAAGGTGGCAACCCTAGAGGAGATATAAAGCCGTTGGTCCGAGTACATCGATGTCTCGGATTTATTAAAGATTCCTACCTCTGGAGCATAAGGGAATTCGGCTGAATTTCTGGTATTTGAGGGAAGCGATGTTTAAACCTCGTAGTTGGAAATATGCCGATGTTAAATAATTTAATAAAAAAACCATCTGAACATTGATTTGGAAAATAATTGGAAATATAAGATCTATATAGAATTGCTAAATAATAAACATCCAGAAGAATGTCAGAACTTTGGAAAAAGAAACAAATTATACACTAGCTAAAAGTGTATTTCATGCTCTAGTTGAGTCCGAGTTAAAATATATGGAATTCTATTTCAGGGCGGTTGTAGCCGTGCGTTATTAAATACTATTATTTGTTTGCAAAAAAAGAACAATAAAATTTTTTTGTGAAGTGAAGAATCTCGATTCATTTTGTCAACCTTTTCGAGTTAGAAGATAATGCCAACAATTACAGTCGACGAAATGAATTGACAAAAAAAAAATAATAATACAGACATCAATGACATATTTTTAATAAAGCTAATGCGAAAACTTAATTTAGTAATGGGTTATCTATCAGAAAAAATGTTCTAAACCTATTCCTTTACATCACAAATAATGAACTTTAAAGTTTATAGGAAAAATAATGATATACTTAAAACTCATGTAGGTGTGTAATATGTACAATTGATTTCAGATAAAATGCGTTCATGGATAAACTAATATAATAGTTATTCAATAACGACTTTCCGGATTTTGATTTGCGATTTTGCGATTCACTAAATTCACAATTATCATAATAGTTATGTCTCACTGTAGTTGCGCCATCTATTTTGTACCAGTGATAAAGCAACCTGAGAATGAGTCATTTGTAACTATTTTTGATATTCAAAATTGACATTGCAAATACTAAAATGACGGAAAAGCAGATCCGGATTTACACGTTCTTACTTCTACTATTTCTGAATAAGTAAATCTAATTTGTATTTAAAAAAATTATTTGCCCTTACAGATATTGTTTACTATTAAGCTTTTGATTGAAATAAAAGTTATAAGTATGTTTGAACGAAAATCGTATTAAGTCTAACAATAATTGTTTTTTTTTATAACCGGCATTTACCTTTGTCAATAGACAATTTAATATTCTCACATTAAAAGAGAAAATTCAACAATAAAAGATATACGTATAATGAGTTTTTTTAAAATCTACATTGTACATTAGGATGGGCCGAAAATATGAAAGTTAAAATTTAAATTTGCTATAGCATTTAAAAGATGCCTTTAATTATAAAAACTGCTTGTAATTTTTTTTACAATTTTAAAATTATATTTTTTGCTCAAAATAGCTAAAAATAAAATTAAAATCAAATTTAAAATTTTAATTAGTTATAGCCATTAAAAGCTGTGTTTAAGCATATACACTGGTTGTTGTTTTCGAAATTTTAGAAATACGTTTTAAGCCATTTAAAACACCCTTAGAAAATTTATATAGACAAAGAAATTTACCTTTGTCATGACAAAAGTGAAATCCCGATTTTTAGTAGAATTGTAACCCAACTATTTTTCACTATAATAGCTCCCTTTAATTTACACTCTTTTTAACATCCCATTCCCATCCTTACATAAAAATAGTACCCACTTTTTAATCATTTTATCTTCCCAATGTCAAATCACCCATAACTCTAATCTATTTAAATAGATAGAAACAAAACAAGACCTGTTATTAGAATTTGCAATTTGCAGTTGTCGATGCAAAATTTAAAAGATTTTCGAGGTGGGTTATAATTGCGCTGTTTCTTAGAATCGGGATGTATTATGTCGGATTCCATGTAAATAGTTGGTAACAAGTTTGCTCGACCTCGAGAGTAGCGTACTAAGCCCTTACGGTTGAACTACACCTGTCGGTTTCAGTCGATAAAGTAGGACACTACTAGGTAAAGCGATTTAAAAAGTGGCGCGCTTCATAATTTAGATATTTGAAGGAAATTGAAGTAACATTTTCCTA
Source organism: Psylliodes chrysocephalus (assembly GCA_927349885.1). Classification (NCBI taxonomy): domain Eukaryota; kingdom Metazoa; phylum Arthropoda; class Insecta; order Coleoptera; family Chrysomelidae; genus Psylliodes; species Psylliodes chrysocephalus. The sequence continues at coordinate 39,367,798 of OV651820.1, read as the reverse complement.
TTTGATAACTTGCATTTACAACTACTAAACAATAAGTTTAGTGAATTTTTGTTGAAGGTAAATGTTGAAAAATAATATAAGCACTATAACACACACTACCCAGACAACACACCAAATCCAAGAGATATCCACAAAATATCTTTTGTGGATATCCAATATATCCACAGGATATCATAAATATCCCGTGGCTCTAATATGGATATCCAAATGTCCGTCTATGTCCAGGATATAGAAGATATCCTATGGATATCCAGCAAAATATATAATGTGTATCTCCCAGACAATACACGAAATCCCAGAGATATCCACAGAATATCTTTTATGGATATCCAATATATCCACAGGATATCATAGATATCCACTGGATCTAATATGGATATCCAAATGTCCGTCTATATCCAAGATATAGAAGATATTCTATAGATATCCAGCAGATATCTACCTTCAGTAGAGGTTCATAAGTAACCAATGGATATATCCTATAGATGTTTAACATATCCAGTGTATTTGATATTATTTGATATATTTAAGATATCGAAAATTATGTGTGTATGGAGTGGAATTTAATGCTTCAATAATTTTTTTTTGAAAGATAAGTATTGTTCAACTTTCAAAAAAAAATTTAATGAATCATTTAATACGATACCCTATAGGCATATAATTTTCGATATCTTAAATATATCAAATAATGGATGTATATTGGATATGTTAAACATCTATAGGATATATTCATTGGTTACTTCTGAACCTCTACTATATCTATTAGATATTTTGCTGAATATCCATAGAATATCTTCTATACTGTACTGCATAATCTAAAAACATTCCATATGAAAAAAATCAGCATTTCAGTAGCATAACATCAGAACTCCCTGTATTTTTAATTTGGTATATACACATACAAAAGTTTACTATTCTAGTGTTAACTATTTTTGATGCTACACAGCATAGGTATAGCATGTAGAGTAGAAAGAGTATTAACATTTTATGTTTACAATGAAATATTATACACCATACCTAAAAAACCAACAAAATATCATTGAATATGTGAAGTAAGTTTTAAACAATACAACGCACGAGTTATCTAACATATAAGCATCTTACAAATAAATCTTATTCTTTATTGTTGTTGTATTAAGTATAGTTAGGTAAAACAAAGACAAATATTATGAGCAAGCTAAATATATTTAAAAAAGTAAACTATAGTGTAAACATACTATTTATTATATTAAATAACATATTACATTTAAGCTAACGAATTAACATAGTACCCGCGGCCAAGGAAATAAACCTAATGACACATACACACACATTATATTGGCGCCGCAATTTCAACTGGAATTTTTTTTCTTAAAAAAAAGACGCTCTGTTGTAGAATTCCTCAAAAAGTGAAACTATATTTTAAATCAAGCTATACAAAACGAAAATGAAGTCTGAAAAAACCTTTTGTACAGAGTCTTATACAATATATAATTTAAAAGGGCTGGATCTGTGTATACAGTATGTCCCCCTAAGTTGGAATCATATGAAAAACTTTTTTATTATTAATTTTAGGAAAAAAGTTATTCTTCATAAATAGTTCTGCATTATCTAAAACCTAGTATACAGTCATCAAATATCAAATTTTTTCAGTGGTATACGGGGTTTGTTAAAAAATATGACTTTTACTCAAGAGTAAAGTACCTTTATTTTATTTTGTGAGGGCAGGAAATATCCGCGCCTGCGCTCGCGTTCATTGCCAATATTATTTATCTAGTGGATATCTGTGAGACATTGAATACAACTTACTAATTTTAAATTTCTATAAACTATACCTACATACTTTCTTAGTTATCACATGGCGTAATATTTAAATAATTTAATAATTATTAAATAAATTTGTATATTTTATGTACATATTATATCCATAAATTATACATCCAGTGGATATCCACCATGGTTTGCGTTCGCGCCTAGACTTTGATATATTTAGTGGATATCCATGGGATATTGAATACATTAAAAAAAAAACTTATTTGAAATATCTAAATGGTACTATTAGCCATAACGGCGTAATTTTTTAATAATTTCTGATGGATTTACTATAATTTATGGACATTTGCATGTCTATAAATTACATCTCGTGGATATAAAATAGATATCCACCATGGACTGGATATTCAGTGGATATTGGGATGTTCAGTAATATCCAAAGGATTTGGTGTGCTGTCTGGGTAAATTACTGAAAAATAAAAATATAATGATAACCAGCATAGCACATGACAATGATTTTGTTATTAAAAAAACCGGATATAGTATTTATAAAAAGTCAAAATAATTAATTTATAAACACAATTGTTTTAAGTATCCCAATACTGACTTATTAATCCAAGGACAAATCATTATAATTCTAATATTCTTGTATATACTATCCCTTTACGGCCTTTACCCATTTATTTCAATCTAGAGTAGTTATAATGCCTATTTCGGGTACAATAAGCATCTAGCTTCAGTACAGGTGGGCTTTGAAATAAATTTTTAATGGGTTTAAAACGGGTTTGAATTTAGTGATATTGAAATACTAACAAGGAAATAAGTCCTGCCATTTATTCAAGCCTTCTTTTTTTATTTTTCGATGTATGTGCCTAATCGTTGTACAGCGAACATCTGTGTGTGTTTTAAATTGTATTTTAACTAGTAGTAAAGCGGAATGTCCTATATTTGGGAACCCAACCGATTTTAACCCTCGTATGTACCGAAAATTAAACAAATGCTACGACGTAATGTCCGGTGCATCTGTAAAAAACTTCCGCAAATCGTCTTCCTTGAATACATATGCCTTCTTGACTACCTCATTTTTGCTAATTGCCTTCATGAATGCAAGCACTTTGACGAACGATTTTATATCGACCCCTTTGTTTAACCTCAACATACTTTGTAATTTTAAATGGATAGTCCACATAGTCGATACTTTATACTGTTCCAACATTTTCTGGAGATAAGCGAGAACAACTCGTTCATCTATATGTGTAACCATTTGCTCTTCCATCCACGTGTTGAATTTATCGTATTCTTTTTTATAAACCGCTTCGGATTTTTGTGGTATTAAGCGCGATTCTGCTTTATTATTTAAATACTCAATATTTGAACTCATTTTAAACAATAACAACTGTTGCGACAATTAATCTTACGTGACAGATTGAAAATAAATTTTTGTTTGTCTCATTTTCATGACGAGGTATACTGATGTTACATCACAAATTCAACCATTTTCAGTTACTAGTTCATATTTCCATTTTTTTGTAGAAATAATACCAATATTTAGGATTTCAAAGTATACCAATAAAAAAAATAGCGTAAAGTATTCGTGGATAACATTACATACAAATCGCATTCTGTGGATCGAAGATAGTTGTCTAAATACGTGTCGTATTGAAAGATGAGAATCTCAATGCTGGTTAATTCCATCTGACAGTTGGTTAATAACTAAGTGTTACCAACTGATAAAAAAATAGAAATAAAAAAAAAACGGTAAATAAAGCCCAAAATCGAGAAAATAGTATAAAATATACGTTACAGAAAGCTATTCCCTGCAACTTGTATTTAATATACCATTTTCTCGCGAGCTACGTTGAAAGTTACCTCAAAATATACAACGGAATTTTACTTAAAAATTTCAGAAATAAAAACTTTATTATGATGCATATAAAAGGTTAAATATATTTTACGAGGTATCATATACAATAAACCCAATTTACTTTGTTCAAAGTCAAACCGACAAACCAATTTAGATACAGCTACGTACAAAACACACAATCAAACACATTATTGATTGTTATCTTTTATTTAATCAATTCTATAGTCAGTTCGCACCTCCTCCATGGTCTTTGTCACGTTTAAAGTTACCCCAATTAAATCCAGCAAAGACCTAGACAAACATATCAGGCTGTCAACCCTTTGTTACCGAAAACTACGGCTAAATCCGTTTGAAGCCACTTACGGGTATCATAATACTTTCAAATTATTGGGCGTATTTGAACTATCCTCAGTGTATTTGAACTACGGCGAAATGCAAACGGCCCCGGGAATTTATATGGAAAGTTGTTTGGGCCGTATTTGTCCGGATTTACGTTTGACGCTGGAGAATTTTGGGGTATATCGCTAGCTGAAATGTATAAAAATTAGATAGGTTGTAATTGAGTTTTAATTAAAAAGAATTTATGTCATTTAGAGCACATTTTTTAATAATTAAATTATAATTATTAGATAACTTATGTCTACAGTAACACTGGTAAACAAAGTAGAAATAGAGAAGACAAAAAAAGGATAAAATAGAAATAGTTATACCGAAGCATCGGAATTTTTAATCCTATTTAGGTAAAAACAATTAATAAAGATCTTACGTTTTCTTAAAAAACTTCATTTAATCCATTTAATTTACATACACTTTGGAGTTGTTTTCATCTCGATAATAAAATGTTTAATAATATTGGCAAGCGCTTTAAACAATTTTAATGCAGGTTAACATATTAATTATACCTAATTATCGATCGTTTTATTACAGAGTAAGGCAGAATAACTAGAGATTTTAAAAAACCCGGCAACTTCGGAAAATGCTTACTCGTGTTGTAGTACTATGCACCACGCATAGATGGCGCTACCTTACATAAAGTTTGCTATTTGCATTCGTCGAGCAGATTCAGAGTGTGTTCAGAGCAGGTTCAGAGTAACGCAAGTGTACGCAATTTGTTATTCAAAACTTTCAACAGCCATTATTGCACACACAACCTCCATTTTGTGATAAAGTTGATTTGTTTTATTTGGCTAGTGTTTCGAAGAGAATTTTTAAAGCTTTAAACATATATAATTATGGTCCGAATTCGTCCTTGTGCTGTTCCAGATTGTCAGGATAAAGTTAGTCGCAGGTAAAGAATACATTTACAATTTTATTTCTTTACAAGTAAAAACTTCTTTTTGTATTTTATTCTTAAATACTTTGCCAAATTTTAAGAGCGTATATTATTACTTAAAAGTACCCGAATTGTGAAATAAATTTCCAAAATAATGCGGATAACCTAATGTTTTCTAGGAAAAATTAAAAATCTTAACCTCTTTTATCATTTTCTGTACAATTTCAGTTAGTAACTGGATAAAATATGTGAATATTAAGAAGATTGAAATACATAGTGTTATTAGTATTTTTTTAGAATTATACAATATGTAATGTATATTTTATAGTAGATACTGCACTGTTATACAGTGTGATAAAACATATCTCGCATGGGTTCAAACAATTATAAAAAAAAAACAATTAGTTTACCTGTTTTTCCTTTCAAATAGCTAGTGCATCTGTACTTGCAAAAATTGAATAATAAAAAAATCTAGCATGAGATCTCTCTTTCCCAGGGCGTGAAGGTTTAAGTTCTCACAGATTCTTTAAAAGTCAATAAAGCACAAGAATGATTATCGAATGAAAATGTAATTATCATTAAAATAAAAGAACAAAGATCATTGGTTATAAAATAAATCAACCTACAACTATTCAGACCTAACATCTAAAACCTGACGGTAAATATCGATACGTCCCGGTATCACTGCAACCGGTGTTGCCTATTCAACACTTCCCAGTATCACCATCCAAAATTCAACATCTTGGAGTTGGTACTCTTTGCAAATTGTAAATGTCTAGGTTATAACATAAATAACAATGTCTGTGGCAGTTAAATTTACTTTCATGGATATAAACCACTTTGAAAAACTTTTATTTATCAAGCAGGTGAGTGATATATTGATAGCGCTTATAACTGACCTTATCCCAAGTAGAGTAGAATTGCAAACGGCAAATATTCTTGTTTTAGGTACAAAGCAAATACCTAAATTATTCCTTCATGGGAGGTTTCTTGGCATCATCAATTGATTGTCGAGAGGAAACAAGACTTCCTTACCTATTCCATATGGGTAAGTAAACTGTAATTCATTTAACTTATTTGAATTAAGTAAAATCAAAATTTTTAGGTTTACTTCACAAATCTTTGACAAATGTCAACAAACAAAAAAATCTGATGTGTCCAACACATGACTTTCCTATCTAGTTATATAAATGTTTAGAGGATATACTAAATATATACATTGTCCACATACATCTACCTCGAAACATTTTTCTATAGATATTCATGGAAAACGAAAATACTGAAAAATTTTAATTTCCTACAATTTTTTCATTACGGTCCATTTTAGAAAAATCATGTATAAACAAAAATTATAGAGATCGATATCGCAAACAACTTTTATTTCAAAAACTTTCATAATAAAAATCAGAATTTTGCACATTTTGTCAAATTTCTCGAATACGGACCATTTCAGGAAATTTTTACATAAAACAAAAATTACAGATAATAATATTAGAAGTAACTTTTATTTGAACAATTTTCCTCTCCAAACATAAATAACAGATATATTCCATAAAATATAAAAACGGCCTCCCATAAAGTACCCCCCCAGATGTTCCGACTTTGTCCAAAATCTAATCGTTTCACGTCAGGCCGAAATAAACCTTAAGTTTAAAATTTAATGTTTTTTTCTTTATCTGTTTTTGAGTTTTTTTCAAAATTCGAAATTTACACATTTTCTCAAATATCTCGAATACGGTCCATTTTAGAGAAATTATGTAGAGAATAAAAATTATAGAGAATTATATTACAAACAACTTTTATTTAAACAATTTTTATAAAAAAATATTTTTTTTACATTTTGTCAAATTTCTCGAATACGGACCATTTTAGGAAAATTTTGTATAGAACAAAAATTATAGATAATAATATTAGAAGTAACTTTTACTTAAAGAATTTTCTTCTCCAAACGTAAATAACAGATATATTCCATAAAATATAAAAATGACCACCTATAAAGTACCCCCCCCAAATGTTCCGACTCTGCCCAAAATCTAATCTGCTCATAAGACGCTGAAACAAAGCTTAAGTTTAAAATTTGGTGTTTTTCTGTGTATCGGTTCATGAGTTATGCGTTATACAGACACACACACAGACACACACACACAGACATCATCGCGAAAATAGTCAAAACGGATTCAGGGGACCTCAAAACGTAAAAATCCGTCGAAAACTCGAGGTCGAAAAAAATCATGATTCCTATACTTTCCTTATATCTGTATACAGATAGGAAAGTAATAAAAAATCTCGTCAACTTTTCTCTGACTGGAAACAAAAGCCGATCAGAGCTCAAATCAGCGATACTCCTCTTAGCAGAGCCAAAATGATACTAAATTGACTTTTAATTGACATTCCAACCTCACTTTATTAGTCTAATTTGAATTCAATTCTATAAATTTGGATTAAAATCAGTTAAACATGCTTAAGAATAGAGAACAACCTATGCTATTTGCTTAAAATTACCCCTAATAGCGTTCCTTTGTGCTATTTTGCTCTAATCCATGATTTTATGTTTCGCTTATGTGTCCTAATTAATTTTCTCATAACTCCTTCTAAACACCTTCTGGCAATGTCTTTCTATGAGTAAAATGCTCACCGAACCCACTTTATATTCTAACATTCGCTTATATGTTAAGAAAACATCTAACACTAATTTTATTAACATTTAGGTTCATACATATGGTCAATAAGAAATATTGGCAAAATTAGCCAAAACTGACCTAATGTGTCTGATATTGATACAATATTTAAAATAACGTTAATATTTTCCATTTGCTACCAAAAATTAATTATATTTATTTCATTCGATAAATTTATTCACATATTGGTCAAATGTCATAGCATGGTAAAAACATCTTTTTCTAATTTACTTGTAAAAAGTATTCAACACTAGTATGAGTGTCCTTTATGTACTATGCCGGTAGAAATATGTTTAAACCAACATTTTATTATGGTTAACACTCATTAATTACTTCTAGTGAGATAGTCTGTCATAATACTTTTGAATGGAGGTATTTTACGATTCCATTTTGTACCCAAATTTTAGTAAGTTCTTTAATCAAGCTTTAATTTAACTTTTCATATCTTAAATAAATTAGGAATACACATAGTAATTTGTTAACAATATAATTTATTATCTGTGTAAGGTTTAATCCCACATACAGGGTGTAGTCATAAAATAACAACATACTTGCATCATCAAACTTTCTGTTGCTTATTATTTTGAATTATTGTTCTATGTGAATACTCTAAAACCTTGTAAAGTTTAGATCAATATAATACCTATATACAATTTTTTTTCCGAATACAAAATGAGGTACTTTTCAAACATACCATTAATTGTATATTTTATATTGTGCGACTCTTATTATTTTTTACTCCATATACTGTGACCTACCTCACCTAGGTATCTTCACAATTTATTGATTCCAATTAATAAAAGTTGCATTCTTACTAAATTCAAATTCCTTCATTTTATTAAAAAATCTTCCAGATATATTTTTAAGAAATGCCGACACATTCTCACTATATCCATCTAAGTATGTTGAGTGAAGAATAAAATGTTTGAATCATTTTAAGTAAAAAAGAACGAAAAATTATAATTTTGAAAAACTTAGTAGTGGTTTATTAGAAAGGCCGAGTTTGAAAAACCCGCGCTCATTGACCCCTACCGCCATCTATATAATAAATCTTGAACAAATTTTCAATTATTAGTTATCTTCTTTTTTTTTAACTCAACTATGTGCAACCGCTACGGATGGCGCTGAAAGATTTTTCAAAATGTTTCACTGTTGAGTGGCCCATCTTTTAAAGGGTATGGTCTGTGGTAACAATGGAGCGGTGGACCCTTTAGCAGCGCGCGTACGCTCTGAATAATGTCATTTCTCGAAATGGGGACATCACCTAGTCTACCTTACCTCACGACGATTTTTTCTTGTGGGGTTACCAAAGATATCTAATAGATACGCCTTGTTTACATTAAATTTGTCCACAACATCATCCTGACGGTACTCATAAAATTTTTATTAAAAAAATACTATTTCCTTTAACACATCCTATTAAAAAAGAAAAATTGAAAGCATCAATATGAGTTATTTATTACAATCATTTTTATTTATCGTCTTTTATACGTGTATCATATGTGAATTTCGAACATTCTGGTTTATTAACTTTAAGTTTGGCAACATAAGACAGTTCTTTGCTGGTGACAGCTTAAGTTTTATAGTGCTTTTTTTTTTAAATTTCGAGAATAATTTGAACACTTAACTGTTTAATAATGACATTTAGGATAGTAACGAAACGTGTAATGTGCCAAAATATTTGTAATAAGAATATTAAGTAGTCATTTCATAGGTAAGGTTTTATTAGCATAGACGGAGACCTATATAGGAAATAAAGCTTTATTTAGTTAACACTGTAAAGGCATGTATAAAATTGTTGCTGATTACTGCCTTAAAAGAGTTGTCACACCGCTATACAGACAACAATCCAAAGAGTATATTTGTGTATTTATTTCTGAAATAAAATTATTAACAAAACTGTTCCTCCAATTTGAACTGCTATTGTAATGTATAAAAAAAATATACAGAATGACTTTTTGAATACCGTGTTTATATCGAAAATTGTTTCTTTAAATTTACCTTTGATTTAGAAGATCTAATAAACGTGTATAGGTTATTAGGATTTAATCCATAAATAATTTTAATAAAAGATAAATAAACCCTCCTAAAACACTACGTTCATGTCTGACGTACGTGACCCGTTTCCATGTCTGGTATATGATGGGGACAACAGCTGTATTGGATAAACACTGTAAAAGGAGAGTCTATCCTAGATAATATGAAGATTATGGGTTACTTGAAGAGTAAAATGTTTTAAAATAACCCACCATATAATATTCAAGATTCGAAAGGAACGGATTCGACAGAAAATGGACCAAATTCTCAGGTTAATGCTGCGAAACGTAATTAATAATTTCAGATTACGATTAGCATAATGTGTACGCCTGAATGGACGTCATCTTCTCGAAGTTATTTTCAAAAAGTTAAATCATTAATGCTTTCTTATGTTCTTTAACAAAACAGGTATTACATTTATTTGTAAAACCGGATTTAATTTTTTTGACAGACTATTTAAAAGCACTCGTCAAATGAGTTATTTACATAAAAGTATGTATTCATTAAATACTACGAAAAAAAAAGAAAGGACTAAAATCTGAAACTTGAAGCTTGATGGCATTCATAGGAAAGTAAAAGTAGACCGTTGGCAACAAGATTACAATTCTTTGGCTTTCATCAGGGGGTGTACGAGACATAATTCAAAATTATAATAATTATTTTTCCGGTCTTCTGTGACATCTGAACGGCAAAATTTGCCCAAAGTTGGTGTTTTAAAAATTCTAAAAAAAGTATTTTTAATCTTTTATAATAAAACTTCAAAAAGAAACACACGTATAGGAATAAAACAAACAATCAGGTTATTACTCCATTCCAAAAGCCGCTGGCTAAAAAGAGATGTAAAAACGTTAATAGATCTGTGAAACGAACAATGACCTGTTTAAAATCACTAAAATCACCCTATTTTTCGCAACGCACACATTGATGTCACAAAGTAGAGCGGTGCATACGAATCTCACAGATATAGAATAAATAGATGCAATGACGGTACTAAAAGTGTCTGCACTTTTGCATTACTTTTTTACAACACATGTCAAACTCGAACTAGTCAGTTTTGGTTAAAATAAATGCCATTTTTTGAAATAGCGTTATATAAATAAAAACATTTTCATTCCTTCAATCTTCAAATATTAAATTATTAACATAAGATTAATCAAAATATGACTCAAAGTGCTTCCACTTGTCATATCACAAAATAGTGTTTAAGTCGTCTCTATCTACTTCATTCTTCAACGTTTCCAACTTTCTAATCAAGCTATCAAATTCTAAAAATCAACATGAGACAATTTTAATTGTGTATTGTTCTTATTAAAAATTAAGTTTAAATGAACTACGACTTTAATAAATTAGAAGTATGTGTGTCAATTCAATGATTGTTACCGAAAAACGTTATAGGTAAAAAAAAGCTAATATTTTTTTTTTTAATTTGGTGTTATCGACATAGACTGCTAAGGTCATTAGCCTCGTATTCTGTGTAGGCTTTATCACTGTTTCCCAGCGCCACTTTAGGAACAGCACTGTTAATTAGAACCCAACGGTGAATGGTCGAGTTGGGAATCCTACCAAGGCATCAGAATTAGTTTTAAATAATTAAATTAAATAAAAAAATTCCGGCCAACGGTGGGATTCGAACCTGGGACCCTTGGATCCACAGGCAGAGACTCTACCACTAAGCCACCCACCCACCCTTTAGCTACTATTATTTTTAATGTTATATTTGTTTATTTATTTCCAAATTACGTTTGTAAATTATATTTTGTTTTTGTTCCATGGTCTACAGAATAGTCATTTGTTTCATATATAACTATAATAATATAATATTAATAATAATATAATGTTTATTTACATCAATAAATTTACAATAATAAAAAACAGTTTCAAAATACAGTGTGTCAATAAACATGTGACGACCACATAAGCGAACTTGTACGTGGCATGGATATTTTTTTTATAGAATATTAACGCCTCCTTAGATATCTTACACTCCACAAGGAAAGCCCTGTACGTGAAAGGTAAGACTATTTTTGGCTGGCTGATTAGTTGTTTATTTAAATTGCATGCATTGTTAAATAATAAAATACATTTATTTCTTATTTACTAAAAAGGAAAAAAAAATTTACGGGTTGAACTAGAAGTTGTGGATACAAACAATAGCATATTAACAAAAAAAAAAAAATATTTATTTATACTTATTCCTAAAAAGAAATAAAAATCTTTTTATGTTACAGGTTAAGCAGGAAGCTAGGGATATAAGTAATAGTTTTCAATCATTTGGTGTATATTGTTCCTTGACTGTGAATGAATCCAATTTCTAACTAATTTTTTGAACAAGTATTTCGAGTTCACGTTTTTTATTTCACCAGGTAATCTGTTATAAATTTTGGGGCCAATATACCAGAAACTGCGTTGAGTTTTTGATTTTTTCACCTAGGTAGATACGTTTGATTTATTTTTAACCGAGTATTATACTTATGTTCAATTTGTTTTAGTTCAGCTTTATTTTGGAATTGTCTGAGTAATCGACATTCACAGAACAGCTGACGGATGTCATATATCTGAGTTTCTGTAAACAGTCCTTTAGTAGAGTAGGTAAAATGTTTTTAATAAATAATTTTTATTAAAGTTTTTTGTGTTATTTCTAGACTATGCATATGTGCTTTTAGTGCTCCACCCCAAGCAACAATTCCAAATCTGAGATGTGATTCAATTAGTGAGTAATTTAATATCATCTGCTTAACAGGAAGAATTCGAGACAGGTATCTAAATTTATAAAGTAACATTCTGAGTTTTTTGGTAACGTAATTTATATGTACGTCCCACTTAATGTTTTTGTCTATATATACTCCCAGATACATTATGTAAGATATGTATGATATCTTTATTGTACTGTAATTATCCATTTTAATATTCATTTGTTTAAAACAAGGAAGACTGTAAGAATCAGAAGAAAATGAGACGAAGAAAGTTTTTTTCAAAATTTACAGTTAATAACTTTTCTTGAAACCAGCTAAATATTAGGGGCAAGTCCTCTTCTACTTTATTTTGTAGATAACTGTGTAGTCAGCAAAGCTAATTATGTGTCCATTAGTAGAAACTTCAAATAAATTATTTAAATATATATTGAAGAGTATAGGTAAGCACTGTGCCTTGTGGCACTCCATACTCTATGGTTCTCACTTTGCTGACAGCTCCGTTCATTATAACAGATTGCTTTTTTTGGCACAGATAGGAACGCAAGAGATTAATTGATTTTCCTCTAAATCCTATATTTTCTAAATTAGCTAACAATTTTTCATGGCATTTTGTGTTGATACGCCTTCCTTAAATCCAAATTATTGTTTAGAAATAATGTTATTTGTATTTAAGTAATTATCGATTCTATTTTTCAATATTTTTTCATATATTTTAGCAAAGTTTGAAATTAAGGAGATAGGTCTATAGCTGATTAAAGAAAGTTTATCGCCTTTTTTATAAATGGGTTTTACATGCGCAAATTTAAACGAATTTGGAAATATTTCATCATTAAATGATTTATTTTTAATAAATTTCAGAGGTTGTGATATATTGTTAGCAATCATCTTAAGGACTTCAGCTCTTATTCCATCCGGGCCGGCTGATTTATTGTGTTTTAAAGTTTTAATGATTTCATTCTGATCGGTATCTGTCAGAAAAAAAGAATTACTTATAAGTTTTTTAGGAAAAGGTTTATTTTTTGGATGAATTTTGTTGGCTAAATTTTTTCCTACGTCCGAGAAAAAGTCGCAAAATATTTTTTTTACATTATCATCACTATCATTTATTTTTGATATATCATCAGATCTGTTACTATTGCAGGTTATTGCATTAACAACTTTCCATAACTTTTTGTTATCATTTTGATTTTCATTAATAATCTTTTGATAGTAATTTTGTTTTGTTTGCTAAATCAGTTATTTAAATCTGTTACGGTATTGTTTATAATTATTTATATTTTCAAAAGTTGGATCTTCTATGGATTTTTTTGTAAATATATTCTTTTTGTATGCTAGATATAACTAAAGCATGTGTAATCCAAGCAGTCCTTTTTTTCTTTACTTTTAATTTTTTTAATAGATTTAGCATTTTCTATATGTTTTATAATAATATTTTCAAAATTTTTTACACATTCATGAATATTATTTTCGTTAAAGACTATCTGCCAGGTTTTCTTCGAAACAGTGTCTATTAATTTTTTATAGTTTAGATAGGTTTTTGTTTCGTAATTGCATGGTTTTTTATTTTCATTTTTTGATAGATTAAACTGCAAAAGAGTTGGGTAATGATCCGTTGTTGAATTTTGCATTAATACTGGAATATAAGTATTGTTTGTTTTAGAGGTATCTAGTAAAAGACTATGCATTGAGCATTTTCTTTTATTTCCAACAAAAGACAAACGAAGTTTCAAAAAGTATGATAATTTTATTATATATTTTATTAAGGGCCAGTCTTTTCACCTCTAAGTAAAGTTGAAAGTAACTACTTGCTGAATAAACTACAGGGCTATTGTTAGTTAATCTGTCAAGTAAACCTACATGTAACTTTACTCAGACGTAAAAAGATCGCTTAAACTAGGATAATTTTTTGATCGTAATTCAATTTTATATAAATAATTGTTTATTTTGTAGGTTGTCCCTAATAAATTTGAAGTTATATAAAAATGCTAGAGGTACTGATAAACAGTGTCAGACTAAGGTAGCGCTGAGGATTTTATAAACTTACATTACATTTTTTTTAAAGACGATATAAAATATAAATATTGCACTGGCCTAAATTAATTCAAGAAATAGAATAGTTGTGATTATGTTAGGTATGTACCTATATCATGACGACTAAATTAAATATTTACCAATATCTATCTGGGAGGTAAACTAAACTATGTCGACATAGTGCAGTTTTATAAAGGTTATATTTTTAAAATCGGCTCATCGAGATCTTTTTAGGGGTATTCTATACCATGTATAGTGATGTCACAATAAAAGTTAACACTATGTTCAATGTTCAACAAACTTACAAGTTAAATGTTAAACAACACTTTTTAAATCTCAGTTAGTTGTACTATTTATAGTGGCATGTTGTAGGTATATGACATTGTGTCATAGACAATTTGTTATCAGAATATAGAAATATGTTACCAAAACCAGCAATTCATGTATATTAAAACAAAAGTTTTAATAGTTAGATTATTAGTAAATAATACATATTGTGACAATAATTGGGGTAACTGCATTTTTTGTCGAAATATAATTATTTTATGTAAATATGGAACACGAGAAGTGTCCAATTAACATTCAGTCTGCTCTACTAAAAAGTTGACTGGAATTACACAGCGCAGTTTATCTCCGAGATACTAATCTACCTATTAATTTTCAAAACTTTGACTGTAGTGTACCTATGTTTTAGGCTATTATGTTATTGTTTTAGCCTTGATTATATTATTATTCTACTCTTCAAACAGTAGTCTGTGAAGAGTATTATAGGTTTACTTTGTGAAAATGATTAAATTTACAATAAAAACTGAAAAACAGTAGGTAATGTTTCATTTAATAATATGTCTAATCTTTTTCTTTTTACAGTGCCTTTGGAAAGTGATTCAGAAACATTCCTGGACGATGAAGATTTATTAGGTCAGCGTTACTTTCAGTACATTACATAAAGTGCTAAAAACATTTTTTTTATAAAACTAAAAACAACATAAAAAAAACACCACTTGAATCACCTCTTCCTCCATAATATTTAGTCTTCTCCTTCTCTTTGTGAAACCTTATATTTAGTTATTAGAACTAAAAAAAAGATTATGAAACTTTGAAACAAACAAAACAGAAATATCACAAGATCAACATTTAATAATAAAAATAAATTATTTGCGATGGTTTCGACCTGTTCTACAATGTTTTTAAATTAATTCGTGAATTATTACGATTTTGTGTAAGTATAAAGCAAAATTTAGTCCCCTGTTGTAGCGAATTTAGGCGAAAAGACTTAGAAAGTGATAGAAATACCCCAAGTCCTCTGACAAAAGAGTATCACATTTTTACTTACAGTTTGCACGTGACTTATTTCAGTTGCGCTTTGTTGTTGCTTAGCAGCGTAAACTTTATTAAGGTGCGTTCACACGAATACAAGAAGTCACTTTGAAACAATTAAGATTACGTTTTACATTTTGTTTAAAAATAGTAGAACAATTTACTTTCGTACTTTATAAATAAATTTCTCAGCTGAACATTGGTTTTTAGCGTTTTTAGAGTTTTTAAAGATAATCCAAAACAGGTGCGAATTCATAAAACAGATTCTTTGTTAAAAAAATATATATTATTACAAAAAGCACAGAAAATATTTATTGGACAACTCATATAATTTTTTTAATTAATATTTTCTTCATAACTGGACTCTGATTCAGACTCATCACTTCTTGCCGTTGTACCTAAATTAATAATAATTGGTTTTAGATCAAAAATATCTAACTGCTTGTATTTTTCTCAATCGGAAACAATTATGTTTGTCTTACATAATTGTGCCACTGAGCGTCGGTAATATTATTCAAAGCTTCTGACCAAGTCTGAAATACATGGTGATGATTTTATTGTTCAAATTTTTCGTGACAAAACCGTTTTACATTTTACACAATAAATAGTAAAAATTCATACAAATTGTAGTAATTTTTAATAAAATTTGTAGTAGTATTCCATAATTATTATAATTATAACCTAGAAAAAAATGTTCCTTAATAAAATAATCAATTTATTGTTTTGATATAAAAGATACAAATTCTTAATTACATTATGTAATAAATAACAGTAATAATAGCGCCCTCAGTCTCAGTTGGCTTTTCTGCACCTGAAAAATATGAATTCAAAATTAATACCAATTGAACTGTTCACATCCTTAAAACGGGGATATTTATTACCTTTACACTGATTTGAATATTAAATGACTAAGTCAGATAACTAACAAAAATGAGAAAGTAGGTATGTCACAATTAAGACAAAAAAGCATCATTGAACTTGGCACAAAATTCGATCGTTGGGCAAAACATTACATCGTTGGCCACAACTATTTTCTCAAACACGGTGCTTATAATATAATAATGTGTTATAGGTACTCGTATATGTACCATGCTTTGTTATGTGAACATGGCGAACGGCTACTGCTGTCTGGCCGTTTATGATCGACGTCAGAAAACGTTGGCCAATAGCAGAATTCTGTTTTGTTCACATGACTTAGAATTTCTACAATATTATAGAATATTTTTGAAGAAGGGATGTAAAGTATTACTATTTTTTGTAGAGAAAATTACTATTTTTTGTAGAGATAATTATGAATATTTGTACAAATTTTTACAGAAGTTAGTAGTAGTAATTACGATAATTGTAATAAATTTCTACTTCTACAAACAATAGTAAAATATACTAAACATTGTGGACTTCTTTCCTATTGTTGTAGCATTTTATTCGACAATTCAATTGCTACAATAATTAATAGTTTTTTACTATAAATTATAGTAAAATTTTCTACAAATTGTTAAGTATTTTTCTACAAGTCTACTACTACAACATTGTAGTAAAATTTTCTAGTCACATGTTTTTCCGTGCACTGTGACCACACCATCTTTATCGATTCGTACTGGCAATGATATGGAGGAGTTCTTAATAATTTATGTCCATAACTATCTAGGTGGAATTCTTTTCGTGGTAGATTTTGACTTACAACTTCCCAAATCTGATACTTCATACCATTGATTGAATAATTAATGTTCTTTTCCTGCAAGCATTTTATCTTTTGTCCAACTATAACATGGAATTAGTTCCACGTACCGCGAATGATAACTGGCATTATAGTATATAATCAAAGAAGGATGTTTCAGACTAGATACAAATTTCGTCTTGAACCATTTTTCAAAAATTTCTGTGTTTATATTTTTATGGTAATCCCCGCTTTTTGTTTGACTTTTTACTATGAGGTCAGCATTTTTTTTGAACCCTTCTTCAATGCCACCATGAACAAAAATCAATGTCAAGATTTCTACATAGCTTGGTATTTAAAAATAATCTCAAAATATGAAGAAAAGTCTAACATTCGCACCGCTTTTACTTAGCATCTAAGTGACACTTAAGAAGGCATAACCGTTTGCACCGTTATTAAAGTTCCACTTATCAAGGCGTTAAGAATCACTTTACTAAGCCCAGAAATTTTTCAGCTTAAACCATTACTTAACCTTAAAATGTTTAATTTTTATAATTTTGAGTGATGTTGACTGTCATTGTGTCATTGATTTATTAACATTTGTAAAATTGCAATACACAAAATGGAAATAATGGAAGATGATGAGGCTTTGAAAATGCTTGATTTCATTAATAGATACCACGAAGAATATAAAATAATATATACAAAAAACGATTACTTTTACACTGCGATTTGAATTGGCCGAAGAAAATTCTTAATTGCCTTGATGAAATTAAAGCAAATTTATAGTATCCTTATAATAAATATGTAGGTTCCAAACTCAAATATTTTTACAGATAACACAATTATAACCATTTTTATAAAAAGTGTTTTTTTTGTGAATCTTTTTTGTAAAATTAGCATTAAACTCATCCCCATCTTTCAACGTTAGTATGATTTCTATATTTTTTTTTATATTAACTAATTGAATTAATTCTAATTTTACTTTCATTATGGCTGTACTTCGTGCTCTATTTTATTACTTCTTAGTTTATCTATTTTTTTTAAATAGTCCTGTGACACAGGGGAGAGTTTTTTCTCTTCTGCGCCTGTGACAATCATAAATTTTGCTGCGTTCAGTGAGACATAACAATCCCAACCGATACAAATCGCTTTCGTTCTACGGTACGTATTGCTTTATATCGATCCGTATCATTTGGGAGCGTTTCATTTTTGCGCTAGTTTCTGCTTCTATCAAGAAAGATGAGCCGGAGACCTCTTAAAATCAACCTAGAACGCCTAAAACCAATCGCTATTTACGATTGTTAGAAGAACAACCTGGTTGTGAATTAATGTGATAAAAATAATAAAAAAAATACTTAAATATTAAAATTATTGTACATTGTTGATGAAAACTCCAAGTGGCAAATAAACATATTCACTTTCAATTGAAAATGCTACGTTTCATTAAATTAGAATTATCCTTCGATACAAATTTAATTTTTGTAAATTGAGCGTACCGTTCAGTAAGCTGATTTCGCTACCCCAATCGCAGCAAGAATCCGATACACTCATTGAACGCAGCTTTCATTAAACATTCAAAATAAAATTCAAATTTGACATTATTTCTTCTTTTTCTAGAAAAATCTTGACGTTGCCAAATCAATCCGAAACTTAATTATTCGTTGCTTTTTAATAGGCTGGTGCGAATTAAACTACGATAAGTAATACTTAAATAATAAGTTTCACTTTACTAAGGGGAAATTTATTCTGAAGCGGTGCGAATGGCCCTAACTAACAATGTTTATAGATGGTTTTCAACGTATTAAAAACAAAACAAATAATACAATAACTAAAATATTTATTTATTCATTTATTAGTAGTTGTAGTACTGCAGGCGGGCATACCAAAAGTATTCCAAACGATATTGTTTTTGTTCAAGAGGCTCGGACAGAAAATCGTTTTATACCTGTAAATTATGTAACAGATTTATTTGTCTGACTCATGCTAACCTAACATGTAACGAATTAAATTAACATGAAACAGAATAGACTGTTGACATAAAAAACACAGAGCTTGGGATGTTTCCCACGAATTGAATTTTCATAAAAGTGGGCAGCTGGATTTGCCTCTAAGGATATTTTTATTTTATGTTTGATAGTTTGTTTTTTTACGTTCTTTGATGTTTATTCTTTAATACAAAAGTAAAATTTGAGAATTGTTAAGCCTAGTTTATTTATTTTAATGCCGTTTCAAAGAAGAAAGTTTTTTATTTCATTAAAAACTGCTTTGCTTACATAATAATGCTTTTTTAGATTATATGACCTCTAATAACTATCAGAATCCTATTTTTAAATTTAGAAATATCTACCAATAAAAAAAAATATATCCAACGGGGACTTTTATATTTAATTTCAAAATGATGAACAAAATAGTGGACGGGTATGTCATACCATAGTGTACGTACTATCCTAATTAGGAAAAATAGGTGTACCAACGCCGGGATAAATATTTACTTTAATAGATCACTGTTGGGTTCTAATTAACAGTGCTGTTCCTAAAGTTACGTTGGGAAACAGTAACAAAGCCTACAAAGGACACGAGGCGAAATAACCCTGGTAGTTGAAGCCGATGAGACACAAAAAAATAGTACCTTCAGAAATCCAAATACTTTTTGCCATTCTTACTTGATGAAAACATAGTACTTGGTTGAATTTTCTAAATATTTTATATATTGTAAAGGCTTTCTTCAATAAAAAAATCCTAGTTTATAACAAGTTTTATAATATACAGAGTGTTGAAATATTAAAAATAGTACAATTATTTTTAAAATGCTAAACTTTTTTACGGAGTATTTTGATTACATATATTATCCACCAATAATGCTTTACTGAAAATACATTACTGAAAATCAAATACTAATTTTTTAATTCGGGCTTGGAAAATCTCCAAATTAATAACAATGTTGAAAAAATTGTTTATACCTGCCCCTCTTGGTTAAAATGCTTAGTTTTGGGGTTACTAATAAAGTGTACCAAGTTGCATATCAAACTGTTATGACCAGTTTTTAAAGTATAGAAGATATACAAATTGGTAATGACAGATATGAAGAATTTATTAAACTCGTTTCATTGTTACCACAGAGGTAGAGCTCTTGGTGCGTTTTTCTAGTGGTTGTAATCTTTTTCATTAATTTTAGTTCCCCACATTTACCTTAATATATATAATTTCTTATGGGATTTCAATTTTGTATAGTTCTATGACGACTATTTGTATAGTAATCATTCCTATAATATCACACAACACGGCAATCCTAAATATTAAAACTTAATATTTTGTTATAATATTTAACATATTCGGATTTGGGATTGTTGTGTTGTGTGAGAGATATGGCTTCGGATGGTGTCTATTTGCTACAGAATGTTTAAATAATAAAAACGGAATACAGAAAAGAAAGAAATAAGAGAAGTAGTGTCTCAAATATCTAGCTTAGTATCGCATATAAATTTAAATAAAATATCAAGGATATGTTTATCGGTGCTTGTCAGAAGGGATATCAAATTTACTGGTAGAGGAAAATTAAGAGAGATTAAATATTTACATAGCCCAGATGTTTGTAATGCATAATTTTTCCATTCAAAGAATTGGCGTCTCCAACTGACGTATTATTGCAAGTGCAAGTGGGAGAGTCTATGAATGGGCAGGAAACAGTCCATGATTTAATTTGAGACGTGATAGACTAGAAGTATATTTTTTGGGTAAACCAAAATTGTTGAGATGAGGAATATTATTAGGAAGTTGCCTATGAAGTTGAAAATAATGACTATTTGAATTTTTAGAAATATCATGGTATTGGCTTATCCATCTGTTTCTTATGTTTTTATTATGAGCATTGACGATATCAGACAATAACGAGACTTTGGTATATACACCAATCCTACAGGCAGCTTTAGCTTCTTGATCTATAATTTAATTTCCAGTGAGGTCACAGTGTCCTTTAACCCAAATAAAATTAATATTTTTGTTGATAGTCCTCAGATTATATAATAAATTTTTAATTTCAAATACAAGTTCTTGTCGATAAAATTGGAGAGCCTTGGATAGCCTGTAAGATCGACTTTGAATCAGACATAATAACGAACGCTTGAAATGGACTTAACTTAAACCACAAAAGAGCTTTTTTAATATGGCCAAAGCTTCAGCTGTAAAAATTGAGGAATACTTAGGTAGTTTAAATTGTTCTATATGATTGATATTAGAAATAAGAAAAGCTGCTCCAGTTCTTTTATCATATTTTGACCCATCTGTAAATATCTTTATTATATCTTCACTAAAAGAACTCGATTAGGATTTGAAAATTAGGTTATTTAAGGCAGGAAGATTAGTGTATGTGGGGTATACAATAGTTGGTGTGTGCAATAGAGACTCATATAAGAATTGATAAATTGGGAAATAAATATGTATTTTAATAAATTAATCGTCAGAATTGGTATTAACAAAGGCATCAGACAATGGAGACGAATTTTTAATCCGCCAATAAAGTAGGGTTAAATTGCAAGTATTAAGTAGAGTAATTTTAGACACCATGCTTGTATTAAATAATCGATATTTAACTATCTGTTTTTCTGCCAAAAATTGTCTACGAAGCGATAAAGGGGGTTCTTGAATTTCAGCCAATACTGCCTGATTAGGTGAGGACATCATAACTCCCAAACATATTTTCAGGGATTTATAGTGAATATGATCTATGGTTAACAAGTTGGTTTTTGACGACGCACCATATAATGTACATCCATAGTCCAAAATCGAACGCATGTATGACCTATAGAAAATCAGGAAAATGTTAGTATCTGCTCCAAATTTTTGTTTTGAAATAACTCGAAGAAGATTTATTCCCTTTTCACATTTCTGCTTTACATACTTAATATGGTTTGTCCATAATAATTTTTTATCCAAGACTATACCTAGATATTTAAATTCTTCGACAAATGATATCGTATATCCGCTTAAAGAGATAGACCTAGGTGTAGCTAGACGACGTCTAGAAAAACATCAAAGCAGTCTTTTCCGGAGAAATACTGAAACCCATGTCTATAAACCATTGTTTAAGTATGCGCATAAATGTTCTTGTCATTCACACTGTTCATATGAACTATGGGTGAAATAGAAGAATATTATCATTTCCTAATCTATGCAGATCGGCTGTGTAAATGTCAAATAGTATGGGACTTAAAATGGACCTCTGTAATAAGCCATTATATACCGTTCGTGGACCATGTAATACATTATGCTGATCTCTAATGTAAATTTTGCGATTACTAAATAAATTTATATTTGCTGACACTTTTTTATCTATATCAATTTTAACCATTTTCTTAAATAGGATATTCAGATCAACAACATCATATGCGGCAGTTAGATCAATAAATAACATATCTTGATTTTTGGAGAAACATAATTGTATATCAGTAACTAAATGACTTACAGCATCTATTGGAAATCCAAACTGAGCTCGAGGTAAAAGTTATTTACTTTCTACAAAGTATTCTAATCTTAATTGAATCAATCTTTCGAAAGTCTTCGTGATACATGATAGTAAGAAAATAGGACAGTAAGATGATGGTAGAAGAGGATCCTTATGTGGTTATAAGGCAAACTATTATAGTTTTAAGACAGTCAAAATAATCTTGTTTCATCCACCAATTATTAAAGGCCTGTACCAGCAGATTTTTTGCACAAAGAGTCGGTTATTGATTATTTTATAGGTGAAGCCGTCAATTCCCAAGTCAGTTTTACTATTATTTTTTAAAGCTAAGTCAAATTCAGCGACAGAAAATAATTGTTCTTATTGTGAAAAGTGAAGTGATCTAGTTTTTGTTCGATAAAACTGGAAACAGAAGGAGGAGGAAATTTGTTTAAAACTTCTTCAATCATTTCTTTGGATATAGGTGCTTTTCTTCGTTAATAATTTTTATTACTAATAGCTTTAATGTGTCGTCAAATGACAGTTAAAGGCGTGTTTTTATTTAAGTTATTTAAAAATGATACCCAACTATTTCGTTGTTTGGTTTTGAATAAACGTTTAGTTAGGGCAGCAACTTTGTGATAAGTCAGATAGTTTTTAAAATTTCCTACTTTTCTGAAATTGTTTAGTGACTCCGATCGTTTTTTGATCATATCTGAACATTTCTCATCCCACCAAACTAATCTAGGGGTAACGGGAGTAAAACACTTTTTTGAGGGCATAGTTTGAGAGGCTACATCAGAAGTTAGTTCTAACAATGACTCGACTTTTTTTGTACAACTTATATTTATTGCGGGGATCTTATTTCTAATTTCAGTTTCTAGAGTTATCTTAAATGTATTCCAATCAGCGCGAGCATCATTCCATTTGGTAGATGGATTATTGTAAAAAGTTGAGGGACTAGTTTGTAACTTAATAATTATCGGAAAATGATCCGATCCCTGGTTATCAGATAAAACTGACCAGTCCAATTTGTCCACTAATGAATGTCAAGTGAGGGAAAGGTCGACTGCAGAGTGATTTCCATTTTGGTTAATCCTAGTAGGAGTACCATCATTGAGGGTTACTAAATCTAAAGGCTCTATAGCCTCAGCTAAAATTTTCCCTTTGCTATCATCTGGAATCGGACCACACATATCATGATGACAATTGAAATCACCACAAAAAAGTGTGAAAAAATTAAACTGTTCAAATAAATTTATCCAATCAGAAGGATTTACTATCAGATTTGGGGGTCTATAAATTGACACAATTGATACATCTACTGAAGGTAGGTGAATTGCGCAAGCTTCAATATTACTACTAAAATTCAAAGATAATTTCAATTCCTTGTACACTAATGTCTCTGTTTTAAATATTCCCACTTTACCGTAGCCATCATCTCTGCATTTTTGTGTAAAGTTAAAGCCTTTTAAGTAGAATTTATTTTCAGGCTTCAGCCAGAGTTCAGATATTACTATAATGTCAACATAAAAAGTATTTATAAAATTAATAAGACTGGCTTTATTAGCCGTAATTGAGTTACTATTCCATTGTAAAATTGTTAAGTTGTTATTTATTTTTTTAAAAGAATTCGTCATTTTCACTATCAGAAATTTCTATTAATGAGTTAGGTTTTTGTTGTTCTAGATATTCTGATCCATCTAACATTTTACTGAAAATGTGCTTGAAATTTTCATCATTTATATTTACTTTATTATTAATTATATTGCTTACTAAATTCTATATTTCAAAAATTAACTTTTCTTTATATAATCGAAATTCTTCTCTATATGGATTAGGAAAAACTGAAGAAATAAAATTTGGTTTTTTAATATCGGAGCTAGACGGAGGCGTTGAGATACATTTGAGATATATTATTTTTTTTTAACGTTTTAACTTCATGTTAATTATTTGATACCAATATATTTCAAATACAAAAGCGAATGAGTATATTATCAGTACCTTCTTTTATTTCTACACCACATTTTAACAATAATTATAATTAATTCCATTCGAATATTTACTGTGTAATCAGATCACATACACCAATAAATTTTCGTCGAAATTCTGCCCGGAATTTTAATACTGGCAAGCCCTAAAGCAACTTACGCTCTTAAAGGGAATGTTATCGAAACAATAAGTTGTTGTGTGCTAAACGGTTGTTTTAGCAAGCAATATTCTGCTTAAGTTTCACATAGCGAAGATCTCAACGGTTTTCCCACTATTATAAGCAAAACTTTGCTCTCTGTTTGAGATTGTCATGACGCGAGAGTGGCAACTTAAACTAAACTTTATTTTTAAATAATTCGAGTATGTTTGTGTATATTGCAGCCATTAATTGTTTTAGTTTCGTATCAACTTTGTTAGTAAAATTTAACTATGCTATGCCTAACAAATTATCAAAATTAGCTCATTTTAAAACGCGTTCTATTTTTCCAAAATTTGATGCATTTGTCGGTTTAATTCATGAACAAAACCTTGATGTTATAGGCATTACAAAAACGTGGTTAGATGAACATATATCTGATGATAGTATATACACATATTCCTGGATACCAAATACTTCGAAATGATCGCAAAAACCGAATAGGTGGAGGAGTTGGTTTTTTATTCGCGACTATACAGCACTAGCATGTTCTTCATGGTTTTGGTACTATTGAAGGCATTGAGCATATGTGGGTTTCTTTTAAATTAGGTAAAAACTTGATTTTAACAGGGGTTATTTAACGAATAAACGCATTTGGTATTCCAAGTTTTGTTGAATTTTTTGATAATATATTATCATTTATTTTACCTCATTTTGACCATATATTAATTACAGGGGATATAAATGTTGACCAACTTTCAAATAATATGATTTATCAATCTGTAGAATTATATGGGTTTTGCCAATAAATAAAAGAACCAAAAAGAATTACTTCTACATCACAAACCTTACTCGACGTTATCTTTACAAATAGAGATGACCTTATCGCAGGTTCTGGTACGATAGATCACGATATTTCTGATCACAGAGAAGTGTATTGCAGTCTAAATATATCAATTGTTATTCCTAAAGTAATAAAATATAGATCTTACAAATATTTTTCACATGATAGTTTAGATAGAGATCTATGAAAATTATATTGAAGACAAGATAAAATTATTTAATACCTACCTTCTCTTTTTATTTGATAAACATGCACCGTACGTTTAATCTAGAATTACAAAATCTTTTGCACCTTGGTTAACTCCTACAATACATGACATGATGAAAATAAGAGATAAGGAACTTTCTTAATATAAAAAGTCTGAAAACATCACTGACTAGATTTCCTATAAAGATATTCGAAATACTGTTACTTCGGCTATTAGAAAAAAAAAAAAAAAACATCTGCGAATGTCGCTCACCATTTTAAATCCGATAGCTCTAAATAATTTTGGAGAACAATAAATTCTTTAAATGTTAAATAAAAGCTATAACTGAAATCTCTGAGTCTTTGAAAAATTCTAGTGAGATAAACAAATATTTTTTTATCGGCTTTTACTCCTAGAAATGCCTGTCCATTAACCACTTATTATAACTCATTTAAATTTAAATCTGATGTACGTTTTTCTTTTCGTCTTGGTACTGTTGACGAAATAAAAAAAATTGTCATAAATCTCAAATCAAATGCAGTTGGTAGTGATGGTATATCCGCTAAAATGCTTCTTCAACTTTGTCTAAATGTAATTGCACCTTTTCTGACAAATTGTTGTGTATAACGTGGTAATTTCCCTGATATTTGGAAATTTGCTTTAGTGAAATCTTTACCTAAAATTCGAAACCCTAAAAGTTTTAGCGATCTAAGTCCTATAAGTATTCTTCCAAACTTTCCAAAAATTCTTGAAAAAACTATTAGTAAGCAAGTGTACGAGTATATTTTTACAAATGGTATTATTGGTTATACTGGCTTTAGAAAGGTATTTAGTACAACTAACCTTTTATTAAATGTCAGTGACCACATAATAAAATCCCTTGATGTAGGGCTGACTACAGAATTAATACAATTAGACTTTTCGAAGTGCTCTGCACTGTTCTTCTATCCAAAAACTGCCAATGCAAGTTGCTTAAAAATATCAAACAGGTCATTGAAAACTAACCTTTGAAAGTTGTTAGTAGCGCATTATCTTTAATTGCAAGTTATGTTTTGAAAAGCATATTTCATTGTTGGTAAAGAGTTATTCGTCAATTATATAGAAACCGAGGAATTTTTAGTACTAAAAATATAGTACTGAAAATATAGTACTAAAAATATAGTACTAAAAAGATAGTACTAAAAATATAGTTCTAAAAATATAATTCGAAAAATATAGTACTAAAAATATCGTTTTAAAAATACCAAAATTATCGTAAATCTACTCATAAATACAATCCAAAAAATAAGTACGATAATTACATGCCTTGGTATGATACTCATAAATACAATCCGACTCGTGGATGAAGAAATTTGAGGAGCTTCTAGACTAGCACCGAATCTATTACGAGCAGGGCTCGCTTTATATAAATTGCGCGACGTCTCAATATAAGTGTTGGAAAGTGCGAATTATAAATAGTACTTAAGTATCATAAATAAATTTATTAGGAATAGTGTAAATAAATAAAGTGTTTTAAATAAATTACCTATTTTTAAAATAAACAATCGGTATAATAGTTTAAAAATAATATAGTTTTTAATGGGGTCAACAGTATATTGAGAGCATTACGCCATTCTAATGTGACGTAATTTTGCTTTCACTAACAGATAATTATACTAAAGTTTTAACAAAAACAAACCTTTTATAGAATTAGACACATACATGGTTTTGGTTTATTTTTAATATTATTTAATATTGTTTAATATTACACTATTTAATATTGTTTATTATGGTTTAATATGGTTTAATATCGTTTAATATCGTTTAATGTCGTTTAATATCGTTTAATATCGTTTAATATCGTTTAATATCATTTAATATCGTTTAATATCGTTTAATATCGTTTAATATCGTTTAATATCGTTTAATATCGTTTAATATCGTTCAATATCGTTTAGTATCGTTTAGTATCGCTTAATATCTTTTAATATTGTTAAATATCGTTTAATATCGTTTAATATCGTTTAATATAGTTTAATATCGTTTAATATCGTTTAATATCGTTTAATATCGTTTAATATCGTTTAATATCGTTTAATATCGTTTAATCTCGTTTAATGTATCGTTTAATATCGTTTAATATAGTTTAATATCGTTTAATATTGTTTAATATCGTTTAATATCGTTTAATATCGTTTAATATCGTTTAATATCGTTTAATATCGTTTAATATAGTTTAATATCGTTTAATATCTTTCAATATCGTTTAATATAGTTTAATATCGTTTAATATAGTATGACGGAATTTGGTTAACAAAAAAAAAATACTCTATGTTTGTTTTTGAAAATATAAATTAAAAATCAATGTTTCTGAAAAAAAAGTAAATTTTGAAGTTTTAAGAAAAATTAATAATTATTGATTGTCAGAGGGGATGAAAACTGTCAGAGGGGGAGTGGAATTTTAAAAAGACGGATTATTGAATGTAAAGTTACAGAAAAATAAGTATGGATTATTGAAATGTATTGAAATTGGTTACATGAATAAAGCAGAAAATATAAAAAGAAGGTATATAAGTTTTATTTATAACAGCATAAAGCAGAAATTGAAAGCAGAGACAAGCAGAAATAAGTAGAGATAAGCAGAGACAAGCAGATACAAGCAGAGATAAGCAGAAATAAGTAGAGATAAGCAGAGACAAGCAGATACAAGCAGATACAAGCAGATACAAGCAGATAAAAGCAGACACAAGCAGAGACAAGCAGCGACAGCAGATACAAGCAGAGACAAGCAGAGACAAGCAGAGACAAGCAGAGACAAGCAGAGACAAGCAGATACAAGCAGAGACAAGCAGAGACAAGCAGAGACGCTAGAGGACAGCACACAAGAAGTAATTAGACAGGCGGTAGAACAAGAACAGTGTAAGGAGAGGGAAGTGCAGACAGGGCTGAGAAGAAGAAGACGACAATAAAATAATATAATTTCTAAATTAAAATTTTTATTTAAATTTTTAGAGTCTAAATTACGATACAGTGTTATCAAATCAAACATAGAGGGAATAGTTAAATTGATATTTGGAAGTGAAAAGTTATAGAAATTTCGTAGGTGAGTTTATTTTTTTATTTTTCTTTTCTTTTGAGTCAAAATTATTGATAGTGAGTAATAAAAGTGAATGAACCCAACCCAAAATTCTGATACAAATATTCATCATAATCTAATAAAAAATTTAGATAATTACTGAGCTAGCTATACTGGGTTAAATTAAACATCTAAATTCTTATATTCATATCAATAGTTTAATATCGTTTAATATCGTTTAATATCATTTAATATCGTTTAATATCATTTAATATCGCTTAATATTGTTTAATATTGTTTAGTATTTTTTAATATTGTTTAATATTGTTTAGTATTGTTGAATATTGTTTAGCATTATTAAATTTTGTTTGCTGATCATAAAGTTATTTAGTTTTCAATAAAGTTTATAATATTGTCGTGTATTGTATTTTGTGCATCTATAGAATGGTAAATAAAGACCGAACCAAAAATATTACAAGTTTTATAAAAAAACTATATTATATTGCCACTTTGTCTAAATTATCTTCAATACCCACAAAAATAGACGCCAAATGAAATGTACTTTGTCTTGTCATAAATATGCGTGTTATTAAAATTCACCAACCTAAAATATTCTCGGTACATAAAAGCTCTAGCTCAAAGATTCTCTTGCAACGTGAAATTAAACAAAAAGTTGCTATTTAATAAAAAGAATTCATTATAAATTATTCTAGAATCAATAATAATAAGGGAGCCATAAACGCAAGAAAAATTAACACGTTTTTCGTTCATTCCTACCTTGTAGAACACGGAACTACTTTGCTGCAGTCCTTTCGGTGGTGGTGGAACGCTGAACGAAAAAGTATTAAAATGCCGTTGTAGAAAATGTTAATGTCACATATTAAAAAAGAATAATAACTTGATTAACATAAGCCTTCATGGCTCAGGTCGCTAAGCGCTAAACTGTGAATTTCGCGACCCGGGTTAAATTCACGATATAAGTAACCTTTTTGAATTTGTTAATTATGAAAAAGATAATAAAAATGAAAAAGTACGACTATTGCTATTTATTTATTTTAAATACATTTTATTAATCACAATATAACTCCTATAGTTAGGCGATCCGTTAATCTATCCGTTATTTATTTTGTACTATATTTAACCGTTAACAAAATATCCAAGACTATTGGAAATCTGGATTTATAATAGCTAAATATAATGACCCACAAATCTAGCAATTTGGCTTTGTCCACAGTTATCAAACAGATGATTCGTAAAAATGAAGATAAAATGGCGTAGTAAACGGAAACGTTCTTTCAATTATTTCTTCTTATTACTTTCTATTCTATATGAAATGAAAGGAAAGGCATATGTCGGTATAATGTTTTAAGAGCGAAACGTAGTCGTTTCCTCGGTATTACACGTCTCAATCTTTTAAACGACTTACCCGCGGTAATACTTTCTGTTGAGGCGAGGGTGATAATCGGACCAAGATTTATGTTGCCATAAATAGGAAAATTTTTGTTGTAGCAAAACCGTTTTATGACTGTCCGTTCAGTAGCGTAACAGGCTTTTAAAGAACTCTGATGAATAATGAGGATGTATCAAATCCACTATTACTTAACTAACTAATAAAACTCGTAGTACGTATATTGTACATAGGCACGTCAACCATAAATCTTATTTATAGCACTAGTTGACACGCTCTATAATAAAATCAAAATTTATGTTACTTAAACGATGAGAAAATATTGCCACAATTCGAAACACAGCTACATTAAACTTTCAGCGGATGAACAGACAATGAGGTATGACTATGAATATACCTTTGAAGCTACTTTTAAAAAACTTATTGTTATATAAATGTCATTAAACACATAAGTGTACAAAAAATTTAAAATAATAAGGGATACTTTAATATTACTGTGCGGGTTTGTAGTTACGAAATGATAAAGCTAACATAAATTATGAGTACGGCCCTGAGAGCACGCTTAACTAGTGGACTATTTTAATCGGTGCTAGCTGCTAAATACTTACACACAGACAATGAAATGAAACATTTCCATATAAACATTTTATTTCACAACGATACACGACAACTCTTAATACTTAAACATATTTACCAGGTTTAAAAAATATATACCTACAGGCTTAACATTTGCCTGAGGGTGTTGCACTGTTTTTCTTATGATAATGCTATGATATTTTAGTATCTTTGCTTAAAGAATAATTAATTGTAAAAAATAGTACAAAAGCAGCCATTACTTTGTACGTGAGATCGTCCGAACTGTAAGAAAGCTCAGAAGCATCTAAATATTTTTGTTTGTTTCGTTAGGAAGAAAGATGCATAGAATCAACTGCTAAGACTTCCCATATCGGGCGAGTTCATTTCGTAAAAATATTTGTTTATTGAGTTCGGTAAGCGAACAAGTGGTTCACCTTGAAAGTTTTGTCTTCAGGCGTCGAGTTAAAATTAAATAATGCAGTTACGTTCGGTTGCTTATGTCCCAAATGTACACGTGTTAGTCTAGCATCAAGTGTCATAGCCAGATATTTTGCTGTATTTGCAAAAGGAATCTGTTGTTTATTGCTGAAGTGGATATGGATAAATTTACCTTCGTTTAATTATATTCGTCATCTTTTCGTCTAGGTATTAATCTGGTCTATAGATTTTTGCAATTTTCTATTAGCGTCTCCGTCATTTTTTCCAAAAACAAGGATTACGGTATCACGAGCAAATGTTGCGATAGTATTGGGCTCGAAATTGGGAACATCTCTGATATACAACAAGTAGAGTTGTAATGAAGTAATTTTTCATTACCATTTGTTTATTCAATTGCCGAGTTAATATTCTTAATAATGATTTTAAATCTTACTTTCATTAGAATTCGGCATATCAATTTAATACAATTAATTATTTGTTAATATTTTAATTTATAAATCAACTTTTTAGCTTAACCATGTATCTATTATTTTAAAATATATAATGATCCGAAAATCCATAGTACTTTTACAATATAGCAATGGTTTTCAAAAGACATTTTAAACCAGGGTTTTAAATTTATATTATAGAAATTTATAGATTTGGGAATTTATCCTTTTTAAGTCTAAGTGACCTTTGACCACTGGAATTTTCCATCTTCATCTGTGCAGCCCGAGTACTTTTTCGACGCCGTTTCGAAAGTTTGTGGACAAACCACATACAAAATCTGGCGCCCGAGAGCCGTCCCGTAAACAAGCGCTACTTGTAAGAAAGCGTTTTCTCTGAGGCGAGAAAATCCCTTACAGAGTACTGGAAATAGTACACTACCTTGAGATACTCCTGCCTTAATTTCTCTCAGGTCGGAGTAGGCTTCTTTCTGTTTAATTCTGAAATACATTTCTGATAAATAGTAGTTTAATAGCTCGGAGTATTGACGTGGCAGGAACATGTTTAGTTTTTGAATCAGGCCTTCACGCCATACTTTGTCGAAAACCTAAACTACATTCAAGAAGACGGCAGAGCAAACTTTTTTCCATCTAGGGACTTTTCAATGATATCTGTGATTCTATAAACTTGGTCGATGTTCGAGTGTTTTTCTCTAAAGCCAAACTAGCGGGAGGGTATTAGGTCATTTTATTCTAATATAGGTTTACCTGTCTTAAGTATCATTATGACTTCTGCCACCTTCCACATCTTTGGTACGTACTTTAGTCCATAGGACACGCATTGATGAGATTGGCAATTTTAACAATAGCTTTCCGCGGAAGCATTTTTAAAATTTCCCCAGTAATTAGGTCAAATTCAGGGGCTTTTTTCAGATTTATATTTGTTTGAATTACCATATAAGCTTATTTTGGAGAGGTGTGTTTAACGGCTGTCTTTATGTGCTAGTTCTATCCAGTCTTGAAGATCTTCACAATTATTGGGTTGGAAGGTACTCTCTAAATGTTCCGCAAATATGTCTGCTTTTTGCAAATTGTTTTTATTTTTGATTGGTGGGTTATGTTTAGTAGGGCTTTTTAATAATTAAGTAGCTTTCAAGCGTGGATAATCGGTACTTTTATATCGTTAGTTGGATCACCTAAGTGTTCGCCAATCGACTTATAATGGCGGGGAACAGAGTCCCTTTAAAAACGAATCACACCTAGTGTTGCTGACTGTCGACGTTGCAGTGCCGTGGAAAATGGAGCTGAAGAGAGAAGCTCTGACACGCTTAGCAATTTTGACCAATTAGGAGAGCATGACGCCCGTGACGTATTTTATCTGTGGGAGATCTTTGGTATTGATCAAAAGAACAAGCTGTAGTGACGGCTCAAGGGCCAATATTGTTCAAGGACCAGTATCGTTAAATATATTTTCAAGAAGTACCGTTCAAGCAGAATATAACTTCATCACTGAATCTAAAAAATTGTTCTACCTAGCAATTTTCTTTAAAACCGTTTAACAAATCTCTAAGCTCCGATAACAACCATTTTCTGCTACCTATTTCTTGGTGGTTTTAAATTTTATTTGTATGCAAAATGTTTTGTATAGTCTTCATGCTAATACCATGCTTTCTTGATATTTGAAATGTAGATGTTTAGGCATTTCTTTAACAATTAGTAGGACATCTAAAGTCTTATTTTCATTAATTGAAGTTTTCGAAACCATAAATCTACTTCTAGGAGGTCTTTGAGGATTTATATCGTTGAACAGGTAACTTACTTCTTTATAGTTACGTTTTCTAGCACCATATCCAATCAATATTAGTATGTAGATTCGTTTTCTTCCTGATAAGTTTACAATTATTCTTAATTTACTTTTAGACACTGCAGATATCTAATACAATTAAGACTAAATTAAATCTGACACTTTATTGTATACACGTTTTTGAAAATTTTTTAGTGCCTACTACAATATTTAGTTTTAAATTAACTAACTACCAGTGGTGAACCAAGAATAGTTAAAAATGAAAGTAGATTATTAGAACTGCAATGTTATAGGGTTTTTCATTAGTAATGTGGTACTTTTTTAGTATTCTTGAACATAAAAACAATACGCTTTTCTCTGTTACATATCACTCGACTTAAAAAAATCAAGATGGCAGCAGTACGTTAAAGTTGACCTCTTAAAAATGCAAAATACAGTCTCACCCTACAATTTCATATCTATACATTTATTAGTTTTAGAAAATATCTTGTTGCCAGACATTTTTGCATTTACCAAAATTGCTGTTTCGTTATCATTCATTGAAGGGTATTATTTAGAATGATGATTCACTTTGATTGACGGTGTCCATATGCATATTATGGGGGGTTAGAAGGCTGTCTAATTTCATTGAGTATTTGGTGAAGGGAAAAATGAATGCACTAAGACAACCAAAAGTGGAAGAAAAGAACTTATACCTTCATCAATAGTTGTAATTTAGTATTATGGTACAGTCTACTGTGTTCTAGACTGTTGATCGGCGTTGTTTATAGGCGTCTATCTCATTTTATATGGTTGAAACGTTAAAATGGGTTCTGTGAGTTGACTTATTTCCTTAAATATTTTTGGTAATCTGACAAGTGGGGCTCGAAATAAGGAACAAAGGTACTTCAGGGATGAGAAGATAACCAAACCGTTTAAAAATGGCTTGTATGACAATACAAGTATATATTGTTTGAAGGTGATAAACAAGTAGTTCAAAGGTGTGTGTGTAGACAATTTTACTAATTATGGCTTGTACATCACTACGAAATAAGTAAATATTTAACAATTATACATATACTATATGTATGTATATGTATACTATAGGCTAGATAAGAGGTAAACATTTTATTTATACCTCATCCTTCAATGCTTATTTGTAGTTAGAATGAAAATTTTGATACATCTGTTCGGCCTTATAAATGTTTTCGTTTAGATTTAATTACGTTTCCATGGTTTTTACTGTAATAAACCTTTCATTTTGACAGATACGTCAGGCTTTATTTATTCACAGCCTTACCGTATGAATTTTAAATGATTTGGAATTTTTTATTAGTATATATTATAATATAGTTATACAAAAATGACGAGTGCATTAGAACATATTGCAAGCACAAGTACGCGTAAACGACCTAGTGGACATAAAGCATTTTCGTTAAAAAAAAAAAATATCGTACTTAATGTAATTAATATTTTTCGAAAAGACTTTGTTTCACTTTCAGTGAATGAAATAGCCATCTATATGGAGTAACTAAGCGGACAGTGTATAATATTATTAAAGAATATACAGTTATTGGAGAAGTCTTACATTCGAATAAGCCACCAGGAAGAAAGAAGGCCTTTATTGAAACTTAGGTAAATGGTACATTCTTTTTTCTTTAGAACTGAAATTCCTACACTCAAAAATTACACTCACAAATCAAAAATAGCCCCATTATTCCAAATATATCATATTTTCTTTTGCAAAAAGAAGATAGGATTATTTAAGGACAATGGCGGACGCAAGAAAAAAACATAAACATGTATTTTATTTAGATAAAACATGGGTTAATCTTGGTCATGCAGTAACAAAAATTTGGCAAGATACCTCCATCAAAACTAAAAAAACAAGTCTTTATGGAAAGGGTCTTTTGTGGATTAGAAAATCCAACAGGAAAAGGAAATCGTTTAATAATAACCCACATTGGAAATTCCGATGTATTTTTGCCAGATAGTTTATTAATGTTCGAGTCAAAGAAAATAAAAGACTACCATGAATAAATGGATGGCCCAATGTATGAAAATTGAATTTAGAACATTATAAAAAAAATTCCAGCCAACTACGTTATTGTCCGTTACGTCCTATCACAGTCGATTAAAGGTGTCACTTACAACAAGAAGGAAAAAATTACTGTAACGTTCATTTTTAGCTGGTCATTTTAACTGAGCAAAATTTCTCACCTTGTTTAAATATACGGAAAAATGCAAACAGTAATTTATTGTTTGATAAGCTTTTGAAGCCACTATTTTTGTCGTACACTGGCGGTATGTATTGTTAGCCTTCATATATCATTATTATAATTTAATTCATCTAATCACTGACTGGGGTATCGTATTTTGTTTATATTATCTGAGTTATACTTTTTTATGGTTTTATTCAAAACTGGTTTGCTTTAATTTGTTCAATTCTCCTAAAAATAGAAAGTAATATTTATATATTATGTACCATTAAGTAATTGATTATTTACGAAGCGCCAATTTCATCGAATTAATTTTCTTTGTGTTCAAATTAATTATTTTAATTTAATGCTATGTTTTTAATTTTGACAGTACGAATTTCTTGGTTAATTTGTTAGGTTAAATGTCAGTCAACGTCGGGACACGTTAATTGATAAAGTCATGTCGTTCAGACTGGTTCCGAGTTGCAGGTAATAGAATATCTGCAGTAAGCTATTATAAGTCGCGTTCTATGTACGAGGTGCGTTCGTTTAACTGTAGGGTTGTACGCGCTTAGAAGATTTTTCGCGACTGATGTGGTATCGATTTTTGTTAGTATATAGATATAGTTCGTAGGATAATTTTTCGTAAATAGTCTCTAAGATATGTACTGGTAAATTCCTAAAGACGAATTTCTGAACCCACTTGGCTTGTCTTTTTTCAAGCGGAAAGGGAGACATTGTGGGGGAGTTTTGTTGGATAGGTGCTTCTGACAGGTAACAAAAGACAGGCAACCACAAATTCCGCATAGGGGTAAAATCTGTATTTTATATAGCCATCGAGCTATCCTATTAAAGGAGATTCTAGATTTTACTCCAGTATTAATTGTGGAAGAACGGGTATATATTATTTTAGAGGAAATTCGTTGTTTGGATAAACTCCCATATTTTTTTGGACCCATTCCACACCCGCTAAAGGGATTTAAAGACAAAAAAATTGTGAGTATGACTAACTTAAACAGATTTTGAGTTATAAGTTCGTTGTTTTATATAGGTAGATCCATCGGAATTTGGTGTGTGATATTGAAGTAGATTCTTCAATAGTGATTGCTGCGGACTCTCCCGCTTGTTTTTTACCCTTGGAAGGCTACCAGTTTAACTCGCTACAAGAAATGTATGTTTTGTATATTTTTGGTAATATTGTACACCTTTTGATTGTCGATTTCTTTTATGTTATGGTATGGTGTACCAGAATTTTAGTTATTTGAGTTCATAATACTCTTTATGACTCTTGTTAATAGTATCTAGCTTAGGTATATTTTGGGAAAATTGATTGTATAGTTTGGGGAGTTTAAGTCAATTTATATTGACACATTTTGTAATATTTTAAAGGTTTTTACCGTAGGGGTTACACTCCGGAGATCAACGTAGACTCAATCGCGGGAACATAGTACATCGGTTGACCAGAACATTGGTTTACTTACTACCTGGCTTACTTATAGCTGATTTTACATGGATGGTTTTTTTACCTGGATAGGAAGACGGTGATGCTGTTAATGGAAACACCATACTATCAGGTTTTTTGCATTATAATGAAGGTTTCATGTGCACTGTGCTTGCCAATTTATTAAATTAAACGTTTATTGTTAAACGAATGTTCTCAAGGTATTCTCAGTATTATTTAAACTTTTGCACACGGAATGTTCTAGCGTTTTTCTATTAATAATTTAAGTATTACCAATATATTTCATAATTTAATTAATTAGGCACTATTTACTGTTTCGGCCTGGGTATTGACCATAAATACCTCGGGGCATAAGGGCTACGTTCAACATTTAACCTTTTTAGATTTTTTTTTTCATTGATATAAAAACAAGACTTAAGTTAAGCAGACTCATAAGACTCATTAAGGGAGAGATTAGATTAAGTAAATTAACCTCTTTCAATCTGGGAGTTTCAGCAAATAATCTCGGTGTCTCAAGTCTTTTGTGTGTTGGTAATATTTTTTTTTGTGTTTATTAAATTTCCTTTCTATTTTGTTTTATGATTTACATTTAATTGTAAAATTTCAAGGTTTAATATTTTTCTTATAAGCAGGTAACTTCATCCAACTTGGAAAATGGTAAATGTTTATTGGGTTTCAACATTAAACGTTGATGTTTAGATATAGGTGCGGATATGCATATATTTTTTATTTCACTGCATATGTAAAGGTAGAAATTAAGATATCAAAATTTTTGCATACCATCTTGCGCAAGTGTCCTTGGTCTGGTACCAAGCTAACGACCGACCGTGCCACCTATTGGTGAATTTTTTTTTTTTTGGTTCATGCATATGACATACTTTATTTTAATTTCTTGCCGCATTTAGCTGTTTATTTGGTTATGATTCATAAGGTAAATAATTTGTAAGATTGTTGGTTTATTGGGTAAATTGGTAATTTTTTTTTATAAAGGAACATAAGTTGAGGTTTTTCTTTTATTTCTTTCCTCATTTACTGGGTTTGTGGGAAAATAGGAACGTAGTTTGGCCATTATATAGACCCAGTTGGCGCCTATCTTTTGTCTACTAATTCCGGAATTTTTTTTATAGCTAAACAAATTCAAAAAATATATCATAGATGAGATGGCCCGAGAAACAGGAACTGAAATTCTCAGATTACCTCCCTACCACGCAGAGTTAAATCCCATTGAACTGACCTGGTTACAACTAAAGGGTTATGCTTTTTGAAACAATACAATATTTAAATGATCTAATGTGCGAAATTTGTTTTTGAATGCAGTTTCAGATGTTAATGGAGGACATTGGAGAAAATTATGTCATTTTGGAAAGTGAATATAGCAATGAAAAATTTAATAGACTATTATTATAATCATAAACCTCAAAGAAGATAATGACCATAACAGTAGGTATAGTGCCGACAGAGATTTTAAAAGATAGTTTTTGAACTATTTATTTTATTTAACCTTTAATTTTAGGTACTGATGTTACTTTTAATATCAAGAGATTAAAAAAAGTTTAATCCCATTAACAACACATAATCCTCTTTATTATTTAATGGGTAAATTTAATTTGTTCAACAATTTTTTCAGAAGCATAAGGTCTATTTAATTTTTTTTAAATATTATAACTTTCTTCATTCAAAATTTAATCTACTAAATGCGTGTATACTATTTTATATGTCTTTACTTTATTTGTATTATAAAAACTTATTTTGCAAAGTACGCCTATGGAATGTGAATTTATATTCCCACTTTTACTGCAATCCTCTTTTATTCAGACTATATCATATTAAATTACATGCTGATTAAATAAGTGTTAGAGTAAATACGATAATATACTATTATACATACGTATGCTCGTTTCAGGGGTAACAGTTGGTTGTCTGTCGAGATATACAGGTTTAGATTATTATTATTATTAACATCATATATAAATTTCAGATTTGTCGAAATACCGTAAATTATTATTTTTTCTTCTTTTGAAAGTATTTGAGTTGACCTTGGAACCGCCATAGCTTTCTGCCATTGTTGTTTTTCAATAAAAATAAATAGGTTTTTTAAAATATCCAAGTAGTAGTCTTGTCACTTTTACGTTGAACTTTTTCAAATTTTCATACATCGGTGACTCTATAGCAGTGCTCTGCAACCTTTCCTCATCTGAGGCACACCAAACTGCTCCCTAGAATTTCGTGGCACACCAAAATCTAAAATATATTTATAGCAGTGGCGTAGCTAGGTCGGGGGTCAGTTCACTCCATGTATACTAATTATTTATGGATGTCCAAACTACCTTAGTTTTTTTATTGTTTTAAAATGTGAAGAAGCCCCTTTCAGATTTGGGGCATCAAAATTTTCACTCAGGACATAATACATATTTTTTTTTTATTTTTTTTTATTATTCAGATAGAATGAAAAATACAAATAGGTACATACATGAGAACTATACTAAATACTAGGTAGGACAGGTAGGTATACTAAATTTACTTCTGTTGACACGTCAATAGTAATAAATATTTTGACATGATGATGACTGATTAATGTGATACCTGCGCTTGCTTCGTTGAACACAAAAGTTTTATATTCGGCTCAATTTTAGACAGCGCAACTCTCATTTCTTGGTCAAGATCTTTTAAGCATGACCGTTTATCATTTTTAATTAATACAAGCGTTGAAAAACTTTGCTCACATAAATATGTTGTGGAAAACGGAAGTAGTGTGAAGATGGCCTTATCGGTGATGCGTGGATATTCTGTCTTGATGGAAATCCAGAAAACATCTAACGGAACTTCGTCGAATTTAAGTTTTAGGGTCATATCATTACTTAATTCTGTGAACTCCTCTCGAGTTTGCAATGGCAGTGCTTCCGTGGAACTTATTGCATTGGTTGCGAAAGGATTTAGAATCCAATTGTATTGTTCCGTGTTGATAGAATGGAAATAGTATTCAAATTTTTGTTGAAGCATACTTAAATGTTGTTGGGCCAAATCCACAATCAACTGCTTGTTTTCGATCGTACTGTGGTTGGTCCTGTGATACATTTCTAGACATCCTTTTTGCAACTGTTCCTGCCAAAGTTCAAGTTTCTTTTTGAACCCTTGTAATTTATCGGAGCACGTCAATATATTTTCATTCCGTCCTTGCATTTTTTTATTAAGTTCATTCAGATGTTCGAATATATCCGCCATGTATGCAAGTTTGGCTATCCAGTATTCATCATGAAGGTGCTGGCATAGATCGTACATATCTTGACTTGAAAGAAACTCACGCACTTCGTAGCGAAGTTCAAACAGTCGAGCTAAAACTTTTCCCCGGGATAACCAACGAACTTCTGTATAAAACAGTAAGGATTCATGTTCGCTTCCCATTTCTTCACAGAGTATTCCAAAGATTCGCGAATTTAAGGCTCTCGATTTAATTATGTTTATGATCTTAATACATTCATTCATTGTGATCGAAAGCTGTTCGGGCAAATTTTTGACCATCAATGCTTCTCGATGTATGCAGCAATGTGTAATTTGTATTGACGGATTTTTTTGTTTTACACAAGATACAAAACCTTTCTTACTGCCCATCATTGCAGCAGCACCATCTGTACAAATAGCAACGCAATTGGTCCACTGAATATTATGTATTTTAAAAAAATTATCAGTTACTTGGAAAATTTGTTCACCGGTAGTTCTCTCTGGAACCTCCTTACAAAATAAATAATGTTCTTTAATAGAGTCCTCGTCAACGAAACGTACAATAGCCATCAGTTGTGCTTTATTTTTAATATCGGTTGATTCGTCGATTTGAAGCGCAAAAATTCCAGCCGAAATGATTTTTTTAATTAGTGTTCCCAAAATATCACTTGACATATCTTGGATATGTCTTTTAACAGTATCGGCCGACAAAGAAACTTTACTCACGTCCTTAACTTCGTTTGGCCCAAGCATAAGTCTAACAATTTCCATGCATGCTGGTTTAATAAGCGTTTCACCGATAGTGTGCGGTTTTTTTTGTTGTGCAATTAATTTTGCAACAAGGTAGCTTGCTTCTAATGCCTTTTCAGAAACCGTAACCGCCGATTTCATAAACTGCTTTTGTTTCTTATTTTGATCCAAGCGCCGTTGGAAAAATTGAATGTCTTTTTTGACGCAACTGGGATGATTTGTGATCAAATGACGGTTTAGTTTGCTGGGTACCATTGCTTCATTTGACAACTGTTCACCGCAAATGACGCATTCAGGCTTTGGAGCCGCTTCGTCGCCACACCAAGTGAAACCATATCGAAGGTAGTCTTGATTGTACTTCCTTTTCAGCACCTTTTTTGCTCTTTTTGCAGCACTTATGCTGGAGCTTGTGCTAGGTTCTTCGTCATCTGCTCGTGATTTCAGCAAAAATTTATCCATATTTGAAGCACTATAGTTATTTATAAAAGTAGATACTGCAACAAAACTTAGTCCAGTTCACTTATTTATAAGGCACAAGAATTTATTTATATAGCAATTCACTATTTATTTCACTCTACGATTTATTTGTTTGCCCGCGTATTTATCTGATTCACTTGACTATTCGACTCTCTCTGAGTCTCTGAGCGACGACAGGCGCGCTTATATAGGCAGTGGCGATGTTCAGGAAAACATCGAGTCGCGCCTCGAACGGCACGGATCTTTCTAGTTTAGTCGCCTTCGAGAATCAAGCCGCCGCGCCGCGCCGATAGACGGATAGACGTTTACCATCGGCGCTGTTGTCAGATTGCTTTATTTTTCGCGGGTCTCGCTACAATACGAATCTGATTCGTATTGTCTGCAAGAGCGGCACACCTCAAGTCGGCTTACGGCACACCAGTGTGCCGCGGCACACCGGTTGCGGAGCACTGCTCTATAGGAACCAACTGAACTAGTCCCCATCTCATGTACGAGAGCGTAAACTAAAAAAATAAAGTCAGTCTACCGGCAAGAGGTCTATAATGACTGAAATTTGTAGTGGGCTCTCCCATTTCTATACTAAATGTTACCACTGAAAAATATTTTTACTTTCATTTGTTAATGAAACCTAAAAAAAAAATTAAACATTCTGTACATAGGGGTACCGAATAAATTTAATAAAATACCCAATGCTTTCATTTGGAAGATTTAATACGCAAGAAATTGTAATTTTGGGATTCATTAATGAAGACACTTCAAACATTTCCATAAATCATCCCTTTCTCTCTTTCCTCCTATCACTCCACACCTACACTCATAAATAATATTTTACTTAACTGCTGTTTAAAACGAGCGATTCATATCCAATTAAAAGTTGGCTCTAATTTAGATATGCAGAATATAGTACTAAAAAACGAGTTAATGGCACTTAAAACTTTGTAGAGCTTCCGTTATATCCATTAAACATCAGTATTGTTGTCGAGATAGATTGTTTTTAAAACAAAACGCTATTCATTTGATTCGAATTTACAGAAAGAGATGAGAAAAATAATAAAGCGAAACTGTTTTGATAGAGATCAGAAAATTTCTCATACGTAATTGAAATTTTTTACACGAAACCAATAATAAAAAAGTTTTCCATATGGTTCTATCTTAACTGTATAATAAAAAATACCGATAACCCAAATAACAATAATAATATAAATTATATTAACAATCAAAGATTGTATTACTTTATTATACAGGGTGACACATCGAAAACGAAACAAAGACATTTATTGGCAGCTTAGTTCTTTTTTGGAAAAACGCTCAGACCCATCCATTTTATTTTCGAGAGGGACACAAAATTGGCAAAAAATCACGTTAACTCGTGCAGCCCCCTAGACAGGGGTAGCACCATCCCTAAAATCTTAAATGGAAAAGGGGTCTTTCAATTCTCTTTATAATGATGTAAAATTCACGTACTTCTTAGTATTGCTATTTTCAATACAAAAATGATAAACAAATCATGGGCGTAGTGAAGAAAAATATTTACTTATTAAGTAAATGCTTTTACTCAAATTTCTTCTAAAAGTAGTACAAACTAATCTGATATGCCTAATAAAGTCTACTTTAAGCTTTAAATCAATAAATCTCCAAAACTACTTTTCAGCATTATTAATTTTGAACATAAACTAAACATTAAATTGCAGTTAACAAGAAAATGTGATTTGTGAATTTTGTGAAATTGGATTTTCAAGTACATCTACCAGAAACAGGAAATTTTACCAAGAATCTACTGGGCATAAACAAAATAAAAATATATGTTCACAATGTGCAGCAATATAGATAATTTTTCTTATTATAATAATTATTTAAAGATATATTTACTTGATAATAACCATACAATTATTAAGAAATCTGTTTTAAATTTTAAAAATTTTGGAGAGCACAGGAAAATATAATAATAATAATAATAATTTATTCATTAAAATAGTACATATAAACACATTTGATACAGAAAAAAAGAGAAATGAATAAATTGGCTCACGTTAAGTGACTTAACACTTGTTACGCAATTTTGAGTAGATATACTGTAATACATGCCATACATAATATACATATAAAAATACTAATACTAATAATACTAATAATAATAATAATAATAATAAATACTAAAAAAATAATAATAATAAGGAAAGAGAAATGAATCATACCATCGAATTGTCTGATATAAATATTACTTGATACATTATAATACGAAAACATACATAAATAATGAGTACTTTTTAGGTTTTATTTTCTATTAGATCTAAAATATATTTCCTTGGGGTATTGAAAGTAAATATTTTTAAATATTTCTTGAACAAATGGAAAGTAACCTTGGATTGCACTTCCTCTGGTAAGTGATTATACATCTTAGGACCTAGATATGAAAAAGACCTTTGAGTTAAAGATCTTTCCACCAAGGGTACAACATGGTTTAATCTATTCCGGGTTAGGTAAGTATGAGATGGTATTGTAGCTGTGAGTCTAGTTGGGTAATATTTTAGATTGGTGGAAACAAAGTACATTTGTCTTATATCTAATATTTTGCTTTCTTCGTAAAGTATATCGGATGAGTATCTAAAATTTTTGTTCATTATTAATTTCAAAAATCTGCGTTGTATTATTTCTATGTTATTAATGTGACTATGCAGAGCACTACCCCATGCTACAATACCATAACGTATATGACTTTCTACAAGAGAATAGTATAAAGTTCGAAGTTGTTCTAGGGGTAAATGTTTTTTTAAAAATTTAAATTTATAGAGAATAATTTGTAGCTTTTTAACTGTATAATTTATGTGACAATCCCATTTTAAATGTCTATCAATATATACGCCAAGATACTTATATTCTTTTTCGGATAAAATATTATACACTTTTCCATTGCTAGTGATCTTTAAACTTTGAAATTCTGGTAATCCACCTGCATTGCAACTGATGGGTAAGTATTTTGTTTTTTCTAGATTTAGCGTCAGTAATTTTGAGTCTAAGAATTGTTTAATAGAAGCGAAATCATTTTCAGCAACTGTTTTTAGAGTATTCCAGTCTTGTCCCTCATAAAATATTACTGTGTCATCAGCAAATCCAATTATTTCACCGCGGCTTTGTATTGAAAAGAGTCCGTTTATATATGAATTAAAGAGTATAGGCCCAAGAACAGTACCCTGAGGAACACCATACTCTAGTATTTCAGAGTTACTCGTTTTATCACCAACTCTAACAATCTGCCTTCTATTTGTGAGGTAGCTTTTAAACAATTTTTGGGTGTTTCCTC
The DNA here is from genome assembly GCA_927349885.1 of Psylliodes chrysocephalus. Taxonomy (NCBI): domain Eukaryota; kingdom Metazoa; phylum Arthropoda; class Insecta; order Coleoptera; family Chrysomelidae; genus Psylliodes; species Psylliodes chrysocephalus. The sequence goes on along the minus strand of OV651820.1, from coordinate 39,322,802 downwards.
TTATTCCCATATCTTTAAGAGACTGTAAGAGTAGCTCATGACTTACAGTATCAAAAGCTTTTGTAAGATCCATAAATACACACATACATTGTCTACCTTTATCTAGAGCTTTGTATATTTTTTCAATTAACGCTAGGATGGCATCTTCTGTTGAAGTATTTTCTCTAAAACCATACTGTTTTGGAGACAAAATTTTGTACTTAGACATATATGAAGTGAGTCTAATTTTTATTATCTTTTCAAAGATCTTAGATATATGAGTTGTCAAAGATACTGGTCGGTAGTTATTAACTAAAGTTTTATCGCCTTTTTCGTAGATCGGTGTTACAATTGTTTCTTTTAAAGTATCAGGAAATACACCTTTTTCAAAGCATATATTTATAATGTGTTTGAGTGGGCCCGCAATTTCTTTTGAAATTTGTTTTAGGATTTCTGCTTGTATTTCGTCGGTTCCTACTGCTTTTTTATTTTTTAACTCAGCGATAACTTTAATGATTTCGTTTTCTTCAGTAGAAGACAACATCATAGAATTTACTGCTGGTTGCTTTTGATCTTGGTAGTAAGTTTTTGTAATTTTTTCTGCCTGATTCTTTCCCATTTTAATAAATTGTTGATTAAATTCATTACATATATCTTTTGGATTTGTTAGGTGTTTTCCTTCAATATCAATTATTTTATTAATTTTTTAATTTTTCTTGTTCTTACCTGTTAATTTGTTTACAATTTCCCACATTTTTTTAGAATCACCAGAATTAGTTTTAATTTGTTTTTTATAGAATTCAAACTTTGTTTTTGAAATAAGATTTATTAAACTATTACGGTATCTTTTATACTGATTTTTTAGAATTTCATTGCCGGGATTATTTAAAGTTTCTTTAAACATTTTATTTTTAGTATTAATAGACTGTAAAATACCGTTTGTTAGCCAAGGGGATAATTTAGTATTTTTTCGTTTAATTTTTTTAGTTATTGTACTTTGTTTTAAAGCGTCCTTAATAATTTTAATAAAAGTCTTTGTTGCAGATTCTGGATCGGCTTGAGAATATACAGCATCCCACGAGACAGAGTTTATATAGTTAGAAAGTTTTTTATAATTTGTATATGTTTTAGTTTTTATCTGTTCGTTTTTTTCTTGTTTATCTGAAAACATAATCTGTAATATAGTTGTGTAATGATCCGTTACGTCGTTTGTAATTATAAAAGGTAATATATTTTCTGTACAAAATTTTGTTTTAATGAATATGTGATCTAAACATGATTTATATATTGTGGTTGCTTTATTAATTGTTGAGAGATACTCGTGTTCACTTAGGATGTTAATGTATTCTAATTTGTCCTCACTATCTTGTAATAAATTTATATTTATATCTCCTACGAAAAAGTTGTAGTTTTCAAAGCTATTAGCGTGCTGACCATAGTAATTTTGTAATGCTATTAAAAAATTTTGTACGTTTGAACCCGACGGTCTGTAGCAACCAGTTATATTTATTTTATTTTGACGATTAAAATTTACAATAATTTGTAAAAAATTAAAATTTTGTATTTTTACTATTTTATATTGAAAATCGTATTTTATATTGATATAAGCTATAACACCATCGTTTTGATTAAGATTACCTTCATTGTAAATCAAATTATATCCTGGGATTTGAAACAAGTTTGGATCAGGTAATTTTCTTGTTTCTGTGAGTACTATGCAATCTACGGGCTTCTCCATATTGTTCAAGAGTATTTTAAATTCATCGAGATTTTTATTGATACTGCGTATATTATTGTGAATTATTGTAAAATTTTTATTGTTTTCATTTATTTTCAATACCTCCTTACATTGAAATATATCATCTAGTTCAAAAGTTTCTATTTCTGGGATATCAAATTCTCTTATGTATTGATCCATTATTTAATAGTTTTAATTTTAAGTAAACTACTTTAATTTACGGCACAAACAATTTAAAATAAGTTCTAACATAAAAGGTTTTTAATATATATCTAAGAAATATGTAAGTAAAACAGATTTTGAATAAAAGAGTTCAATAAAAGAATGTTAAAAATAAAATTAAAATTTCAGTATTAAAATATTATTTTGATGATGAGGTTTTTCGACTTTGGAGGCGGGTATTCGTTTTATTAGGAACAGACTCTTTTGGTGGAATTTTTTCTTGTGCTGGAATTTTTGTTATTTTTCCTGTCGGCGATGGGGATGTTAATATATGTTAATATAATATGGTTACTAATGGTGAAGAGCCCATATTTCACAATTGTAATAGAAGTGATTTCAATGGTTAAACCAACTTTTACATGTTATACGTGTTTTTCATACATTTATTTTTAGGATTTAGTAGCTCATGTGTCTGAAATATGAAATCTGGGGGAGAGGAGAGGAGTATTCGAATCCGAGGAATAAGAATTCTAGTGAGTCACAAGAAATGGTAAACATTTAATAATTTTAATATTGTTAATTTTAATAATATTTTTTATTGGGATTAGTTTGAGTAAAATTTCTTGAGACTCATGTCCGACATGCAAATAGGCTAAGAAAAAAGCGACTGTCAAATGCTGAAGAAAATATTGTAGTTGCACCCTTAGCTGTAGGGGTGACAAACAGAATAATTCAAGATACCAGAAAAATCTAAAATAATACAATAGAAAGAATAAACTTGATAACGAAAGGTGACTTAGCATATTTAATAAGAAAGCATAATATTGCAAAAAAAGAACTTTGATGATATGACAGCTACTACTATGAAATTTGAAGAATAGAACAGACAAGGAAAAAACTAATTTATTTTTATTCAATAGAACTGGTTGGTACATAAATTTTACATCATTATAAAGGGAATAGAAAGATCTTTCAAATGATGAATCATTCGACTCCCTTTTCCATTTAAGATTTTACGGATGGTGCCACCGCCGTCTAGAAGGTTGCACGTGTTAACGTAATTTTTTGCCAATTTTGTGTCCCACTCGAAAACAAAATCGACGGATCTGAGCGTTTTTCCAAAAAAAAACTGAGCTGCCAGTAAATGTCTGTTTCGTTTTCGATGCGCCACCCTGTATATGGAGTGTTTTTTAGACTTTTGTTGTCCGACTGACGTTAATACTCAATTTTTATTGTCCGACATTTACTATATATGTTTTAAAATTATATTGTTATTCATAATTATTTTTTGTCAGACATACATGTTTTAACTTCCTTAGGGACGTTACAGCAACATGTTGGTGGTGTTGGACCCCTCTAAAGCCACGTGATTTTTGTCTGATAAATGTTATTTCTTTAATGTTATATAAAAAACCGTCCATTAACATTAAAACTACACATACATGTATCAACTTCTTTAGGGACGCCACAGCGGCATATTGGGGGCGTCGGACCTACCAAAGCTGTTGGAAATGCAGTAGAATGAGTTGAATGTAAATCAGTTATTTAAAACAGACAATACATAAATATATCTGACAATATTATATGTGACAGTTTTCGTTATAACTTTTTTTCTAAACTCATAAACTAAACTATAGTATTTTTAATACAAATCCCAATGCACGTCAGCAATGACGTCGGTCCGAAAAAGTCACATATAGTCACGAGCATTCATGAACGTAGTCATATTACTAAAAAGTCGAAAACTGTTATGGTGATTATTTTGATCATTTTAAGAATTATTTAAATTATTTAGTTTATACATGTCTATTTCTTGATAATATAAAATTTATAAAAACATTATTAAATGTTTAGTACTCAAAAAATAATACTTTACATTAAATAATTTTGACATTCTGTACGCCCATGAAGCTCGTATTTATAGAGAAGAAATGTCATTACAGCAATTGGTACACCTTGTTGCGGTGTTGCAACCCCTTTTTAAAAAATTTCACTGATTTAGTTAGGTTATGTTTATGTTGAGTTAATTATTGATTGTGCATTTTGTTTTCTGTAATTTAAAATCCTTTTGCCTGTATTTTTAAGCTTTGCTAGTTATACTTATAAAAAACTGTTTTTCAAAACAACCATAGAGTGAATAAGCTAATTATTTGTCGTTTAATTTTTATATACAAAATGCCTAAAAAGCTAAATAGTCCTTGTAAGGAGTTGATAGCTTCTTTAATCTATTATTTTGAATGAGGGCGTGATAATGATGGACCAAGTTTACCTTTAACTGCTGTAAGAGAGGTAAGTTACAAGTTATAAAATTTAATAGAAATTTGAAATTATTTTCTTGTCTTTTTTAGTGTGTTGCAGCATCTCTAAATAAAAATATTTCTATTATCAGTAGTATTTGGCAAGCAGTCAAGAATAATGAATGATTAAAATCGCTAATTAAAAAGCATTCATATAAACAAAGGATTACCTACTAATACAATAACACTGGATACAAGTGGAATCCGAAGTGGTATTTATAATATGTATGAAACAAGTAAGTATAAAGACAAATCTATTAATTCAATCATAATTTATTTATATTACCTATAAAAGTTTTAATTTGTATACAATAATATAAATACATACTTATTTGCAGGTCAACATATAACTTTGGAACCTTTAAGAGAAAAGTTGATTGAGAAACAAATGTTTAATGGCTATATTGCATCATTGTCAACTGTATTAAAAGAATGAAGGAAAAAAGATAACCAAGACGTGAACTGTAAATAGGTCAGTTTTTAAGAAATTATAGAATTACAATAGAAGCAGTTCGTTGTCATTGATGAAACACGTATCGTTCAAAATGAAACATTAAACAGCTCCTGGGAAAATAATGACAAAGGGTGTTAGACCTACAAAAATCGATGGCAAGAGATAAAACCAAATTTGAAGTAAATTAAGTTATCAGTAATTGTGTAAATCAATAAAAAAAAATTAATATTGAAATGACACATCATATTGAAGATTTAATGACAGATACGCTATTCTAGCAATCATATAAAGACAATTTAATTGGAAAAATTTGATTACAGTGGTCAATAAACATCTACATGTTTTACACATTTTCAAGTTGTACAGTGAAACCCAAAAATGCCTTTTCTTTCAGAAATAAACTTTAAAACAATATCAAAAAATTAAAAATGAAGTTACAAGATTTGATATAACGGTGTACCTAACATTAAATCATTGATATAATGTGTTGTTTCGATATTACAATTTAGAATATAGCGATATTAACACACGTTATACGAAATGGCAACTAAATAGAAATAAATAAAACATTCTTTTTTCAGGTGCAAACCGCCAAAGAAATATATGGTAGATAATTACCTAAGCAGAACAATATAGACAAAGTATTACGTAATCTTCCCTGCCATTGTATTTTTAACTCCATTGAACTTATTTGTGACCTTTCTAAGCAATATTATAATAAACATATTGGCAGAGAGGAAGTTTTTAATAGATTGGAAATTATTTTTATTATAATTAACCCTAATAGCGATATCGATGACTGCGATTCAAATACTTGCGATCTGGATTAGGAGAAATAAAAGAATTTTATAGGAATAATGAAGATTAGTAGATGAATAATTGTTTTTTTTATGAGAAAATAGTGTAATTAAAAAAAAAAAACATTGTCTAATTTTTAAAACAATAAACAGTTTGATATATTTCTTATATATCTGTATTTTTATTTAATTTATTCCAAGATATAAAAAAATATTTGACTGAGAATAACATTTTTCAAATGTTTTTTGAAGCTGATAGAATGGAGAATCTTGATGTTTGAGTGATGAATCTATTGTTCATACATGTTTCGATAACTTTAAAGTTGAAAAGAAGTAGCGATATCTGTTTATTTTTGAAGCATTTCTGGCTATCTTGAATACTTGAGCTACAGAACCGTTACTGAAAGTGAGATTTACTAAAGCATCTATTCAAATATTTTAACAATTTCCTTCTTGTATTCAAATATTTTAGCATGTTCAAACTTTAATTTTTTAAGTATAGGTATCTACTGATATTATGAATCCTCCACATGCCTTTGTAGTTTTCATTTTTTCAATGACCTCTTTAATTTTATGGGGTGTTGTGGTTTATAACTTAAATATAGTTCTGTTAAATAACTTTCTTGGTGAAATTAAATTAGTTTTAGATATTTTCTGTGCTAATTCTAAACCAATTTTGATCCATCTGCAATACACTACCTTACAGTTTTATTTTCCATGACTTGCATAATATGTTTAAAGCTTTTTTGTTCAGATGTTTATTATTCATAAAGGAATTCAACATTTTCCGTTAGCCATATACATTTAAAACTAATTGTTCTTACTATATAGTAACAAATACATAACCTTACAATTTTAAAAAATTCTAAATTCCTCAACTATTCTGACGATCAGGCAACACTGCAAGGCCGTGACGTCATAAATGATCTCTGAAGTGCATCGGGATTTGTATTAAAAATACTATATAAACTTTACATACTTTGGACTATTGCTAACTAACAAGAGTCACTTGATTTTTGTTCGACAAATGTGATATCGTTAAACTCCTCACACTTCCCCATAACCCCCCATAGCTCCCCATACTTTCCCATCACTTCCCCATCGTTCCCCACACTTCGTAATATAAAAGACCGTCGACTCACATTAAAACTACAGGTACATATATCAACTTGTGTATCAACGTGATTTTTGTCTGACAAATTTGATATCGTTAATGTAATATAAAAGACCGTCGATTTACATTAAAACTACAGGTACATGTATCAACTTCCTTAGGGACACCAGAACAACAAATTCACGAAAAGCCATCGCGAAAATGTCCCATCGTCAGGGTGAAAGTATATGAAAAAATTTGTCCGTCTTGGTGTTATGAAGCCGCTCAGGAAGTTTGGCGTGTACATAAGTTACAAAACCCAAAGATCGATATACTGAGGACTATATATTATTATGAGATTTAAACGATTACTTCCCTCTTGTCGCAACTTTGATTTTTTAAACAATCATATCCCAATTTAGGTTATCGTTACAATTAATTGAAACCAAATAAGTAGATTTATTTTTACTATCTCATATAGACTATCCTTCCTGATCATAATACTTTTAAAAGAAGGTATGATATTACGCAGATTGATACTATACGTCAGGGCGACGTAATGTGGTGGAAGGCGTGGCTTTTATGAATTTGACGTATCAGCTGATCAAAAACGACGCGCGAAAACAAATTTTAATCGGCTCATGGCTAATAACATAACCATATTCCACACCACAATACGTCATGCGCTAACTCGACGAGATTTCGCCAGCATAATTCTGCTATTCACCTATGTTAACAGCAACTCGCATGCTTGATTATAGGTTTAAACATTAATAACGGCTACTGTTAAATATTAATTGTCAAAGTACAAGTTAATATCTCGTGAAACGTTACAAAATAAACCGCTAATAAAAGGTATTTTAAAAAGTTATTTAGTTACGTATTTATTTATTTATTTAATTTACAACTAGGAGCCTAAAAATAATCTTAATATATATAAATCGACCATAATGAATTAGCTTCTATTTTTATTGTTTTTAAATTTTCTGTGTATTTCGCAATTACTCATTTTCTCATTAATAATCAAAGGCTAAAGTCCTTAAGCTAAAGCTTTTGGACTCAAATAAAAATTATTATTAACAAGATGATGTCTTGATAAATTGATCAAAAACATTCAAAATTTAGATCCAATCAAAATAGTCAACTATTTATCAAGGTGTCGGTATATTACCCTTGACTATTTTCGTTTTCTTTAAAAAGTATTATTAAAAAATGTGCATGGACAAGAACACACAATGCAAATATTATGTTAAAAAGACTCACCGGTACCAAAAATCGTCTAACTTCTGCTAACGCATATGCAATTCTTGCGTGAGCCTCTGCTGGTGTGGCAAAAGCACTAATTTCTACATGCAATTCTTCACTAAGGTGTTGAAATTTAGGATCGCCGCTAGCTCGTAGCTCTTCTTCCTGCAAAAGAAAATTAAAATAAATAAATGGAATACGAGCGGTATCTACATTTCGTGTCTTATTGTTAAAAAAGGTAATAAATGTAACAGCCTTGCGGGCTTCGATTTGCAAACGGTGTGTTCTTTACCTAAAAAATACATTTATCAGCTTTGATAAATAAAAAACTAATTGACACCGAGATAAACCCGAGACTCGTTTGACATATTATTAAGTCACATTTTTTGTGATAAATGGTGAGAGAATAATTATCTACAAATTATCCTGTATTTTCATGTCATTAGATGTTACGAAACGATCTTTTTTATGTTACAAGCATAATTAAATGGTAAATCAATTAGATCAGACACCTAAGTTTAATCTCCAATATGCCACCGTTTGGTATCATCAGATGTTCTATAAAATATCTTTTTCCCTGCTAAAATTTAGGCATGTAACCAAATTTTAATTAAAGAAACAATGACTCGGAACTCGGATATAGCCCAAAAATATCTAGTTTAAAACTTAACGATAGGGTTATAACTTATCCACACAATATAGCAAACGACACAAATTATAAAAAAAAAGTCTTCGAATGCTAATTACAATTTACTTTTTTCAATAATAAATTAGTCAACAAAAATATCGACATCTTTTCAGACCAAAATAATGATGATACCTTTCTTATACTTCACGGAAAAAAAAGTGACTAGAAAATTTTACTACAATGTTGTAGTAGTAGACTTGTAGAAAAATACAATTTTTATAGAAAATAAAAACAATTCATTATTGTAGCAATTGAATTGTCGAATAAAATGCTACAACAATAGGAAAGAAGACTACAATGTTTAGTATATCTTATTATTGTTTGTAGAAGTAGAAATTTATTACAATTATTGTAATTATTACTATTAACTTCTGTTAAAATTTGTACAAATATCAATAATTATCTCTACAAAAAATAGTAATTTTCTCTACAAAAAATAGTAATTTTCTCTACAAAAAATAGTAATTTTCTCTACAAAAAATAGTAATACCCTACATCCCTTCTTATAATAAAAATTCAATTTTGTTGAAAAATATTTTATAATATTATAGAAATTTTAAGTCATGTGAATAAAACAGAATTCTGCTATTGGCCAACATTTTCTGACGTCGACCATAAATGGTCAGACAGCAGTAGTCGTTCGCCATGTTCACAAAACAAAGCATCGTACATATACACAACACATTATTATATTATAAGCAGTGATGGTTCGGGAAAGTTTTAATAATAACTTCTATAAGTGGTAAGTACATTTATTATTGTTTCTGAATAATTTACCTTTAGATAATTAGTTTAAATAAACTTAGTAGATTATTTTAATAAAGATATCCCCGTTTTATGGGCATGAGCAGCTCAATAGGTATTAATTTTTATTTCATATTTTTCAGGTGCAGTAAAACCAACTGTTATTTATTATTATTTATTGTTTCGGCCTTTGATGAAAATCCATTTTATCTTGAATGAGTAAAACCAAATTTGGTTTTACTCATTCAAGATGTTATTTATTACATAATGTAATTAAGACTTTGTATCTTTTTAATTAAAACAATAAATTTTTAACATTTTATTAGGAAACATTTTTTTTAGGTTATAATTATAATAATTGTGGAATACTACTACAAATTTTATTGAAAATTACTACAATTTGTTTAAATTTTTATCATTTAGTGTGTAAAATTTTTGTATTAATTTGTTAATATGCAAAGAGAAAGAGATCCAAACTTTGGTTCTCTTTACCGATGAAGCGGGTTTTACAAGAAGAGGTATAACTAATACCCTTAATGAACATGTTTATGCCGTTGAAAATCCGCATGCAATAAAGGTAAACCATTCTCAGCACGAATTCAAAATTAATGTGTGGGCTGGAATAATTGGTAATTTCATTGTTGGTCCTGTCATACTTCCACGAAGATTAACTGGAGAAAATTATTTGGATTTTCTACAAAATACGTTGCCAGAATTGTTAGAAGATTTACCTCTCCAACTTCGGAGAGATATGTGATTTATGCAAGATGGAGCTCCACCACATTTTTCTTTAAACGTTAGAAACCACTTGAATGAACAATATCCACACAAATGGATAGGCAGAGGTAATGAAGCACCTGTAAACTGGCCACCACGTTCCCCAAACCTAACACCGATGGATTACTTTTTATAGGGACATCTGAAATCCACAGTTTACAGGGAACCTGTAGAAAATGAGGAACAACTCTGGCAACGTATTCAAGATGCAATAAACAATCTTAGAGGTGATGAAGAAGTTATGGAAAGGATACATTTTAATTTTCTTCGACGTATAAATCTTTGTATGCGTGAAAATGGTGAACATTTTGAACAATTTTTGTAACATCTCTATTTTGATTATGTTGTAAATAAATATTTTTGTGAAACCTATACACTCTAAATTATTAAAACAGAAATTTAGCGAAAACCATGAGAGTAATCAAGTTTTATCAAGAGTACCTTTTTAAAAGTAAATGAGTTGCGCAATCTAAATTTCATACTCAAACTCCTTTTCTTCCATTGGCGTAGAATTTTTAAAGGTGCAATTATTTAAAAAAATCAAGTTCTACTCTTATGTATTATTATCGGAAAAAATTTTAATACCTTTTTTTTTGCCACATAAAACTCTACCAATATACCAAATTTCAGCAACATCGCATATACCGTTTTAAATTTATATGGGAAAAACCATTTAAAAATTGTAACTTCAAGGCTCTCTGGAGCCCAAACGAAGCAACTTTGTACTTAGGTAATTTTACTTAAATCGACTTATTTTGGTCTAAGGAATATGTGGTACGTTTTTGTAAAGACCTTTTACAGACTCTTTTATGATATAAATAGATTATCTTTGATTAATAATCAGTTTTACCTTATAAATAGGAGTAGAACCTTATTGTCGTTATTTGAACTTGTGCGTTATTTGTTATTTGAAGCTGGTATTTGAAGTAGCTTTAGTTCAGATATCCATTTAAGTGTATTTTATACTAAATAAAATTTTTAAAAATAAAAGTTCCATTTTGGAATTTATAACTGGATTCTACTTTTGTTGAAACGATTTTTATCGTTGCATTCACCGTCTCACAGCACTTAATTTAAAAATTATTATCTTTTATTTATTTACATTTCGTCACTACAAAACATGAAATAGTTTAACTTTTTTGAGCGTCTTTGTCTTGCTTAATTAGTACTGATATTATTAACTAATGATAAGTACAGTTATTTATTTTCTGACTCGAGGTGTTCATTGTATTTATTGTCTGTGCTTCTTCGATTAGTGAAATAAGCTGTAAAAGTTATTTACATCATACATAAACAATTTTAATAGTTTTAAATTGTCGTTTTTTAAGCTGTAACCGTTTCTTAAAATGGTTTACATTATTCTTGAACGCGCAGAAATTATTTTTATTAACAGTGCCCAAAATCGTTGCTTTGCAAAAACGGCGGCCATATTTAACGAAAGGTACCCAGAAAGAAATGTTGGATACAAGTACATATGTGAGGCCGCTCAGATTGAGGCTCTTGGTCAAGTTTCTATGGCTCCCACTAGGTCCCTTCGTGAAGTTGCACAACAAAAAGAACTATCGCAATAGTCAGTCAGAAAAATATTGAAACTTCACAAATTTTATCTGTTTGGTCCCAAACTCTTTGGTCCCAAATACTTAGTTTTAGTTGATATTTATTGTATTCCCATATAGACTCCTTACGGTTTACTAGGTAACACTTTCTTTATATAATAAAAAACATAGCAGGAAAAAGATGTCACAGAAAAGTCATTGAAACATCACATCTAATAGAAAGTTATTTAACGCATTCCATTGAATTTTTAAGCAATTTATTAAAACTAATAAGATCTGTTAATTTGTATATTCACGTTAATATATGTTTGGAAGAAATCCTGGTCCTTCATTTTTTATTAAGAAACACCTACCTGTGCTACAGTCACTAAACCCCACGTGTGCGAGGAAAGGCGAGTGCTACCCGTTCATTATCCATACAAACTGCTAATTACTCAAGAATTAGGGGATGATGACCCGGGCAGACGCAGACGTATTGAGTTTTGCGAAATTATAACCAACAGAAATATTAATCGGTCTATGTTAATAAAAAGTATCTGTATTAGTGAGGAATGCAGTTTTAACTTCAATGGCAAGGTCAACAAACACAACTGTCGTTATTGGAGCGTCTTTAATCCACACATTATTAGTAATATCGCAAAATCGTTTAAAAATAAATGTTTGAGCGAGTATCTAATATACTATCATTGGTCCCCTATTTTATAATGAAAATTTAAATGGTTAAAATTATGTCTTAATGTTAGACAGATATATAGAAACTCGTATAATTAATCAGGTGCAAAATCAGAGGGACACCAATAGAAATGTAGCTCTAGATAGTCTAGATGAACATTTGCTGCTCTTTCAACATGATGGAGCACCTCTTAATTATGTGCACCCAGTAAGAGTGGTTGAATATTCATGATCTGGAGCAGTGGACTAATAGAATGGCCCATGTAATGATCACTTAGGTCACTAGATCTGACAGAGCTGGATTTTTACTAATGGAGTCACTTGAAATCCATTGTATTCAAAACCCAACCACACTTAATTGAACAACTGCAACAAAGAATTGTACAAGAACGCAGAGCTTGAATATCATATTTACTTGTGCTTACATCATAATAGAAACAATTTTGAACAATTCGTAAAATAGAAAAGGTAAGTCTTTTCGTATATCATTATCATACCTTTTTAAGAAGTTGCATTATTTGAATTTAGATATTAAATATATTCCACTCATTTGTGAGGTTAGGTACTTTAATTTTGACCTAAAAATAATAATGCAATTTATCTAGAATTACATAAGGAATACAAAAATGATAAGGAGTTGTCATTTAAAATTTTGAGGGTAGGTGCTCAGGGGATTAAAAAGTAATACGACAAAAAATGCCTCAACAATTGTCCCCCTTGATATGTAAATTGACGTTATTCTCCAAATTTTCATACTGTCATTGTTAGAGGCAATATTAAATGCTGTTCGTTTTCAAATTGACATCCTGTATATTTTTTTACTTATAGCGATAAAACAGATGATTTTGGTTATATGTAGGTGAGTTGGGTTAAATCATCTTATTTTTTTACCAGCAGTATATAGTTAAACTATTTCTAACTTTTTGGGGGCATTCTGTATAGACAAAGTAAGTTACCCAATGTGTGAATAATAAAGGCTAAAGGTAGATGTTATGAGGCATTTTAATTAAGGAAAAGTTTATTAGTCTTACTCTCATAAGAGACATAAATCACGTCCAATGTGTCTCAAGGGGCACAACGTGCTCCCCCTTGCATTAATTTATTTATTAATAATCTCATTAACCGCTTTGATCCCAGGACACCTTTGATGTGGTTTTCGATGTTTATTATTAAATAAATACGAATATACAAGGGTTGTGTAATGTGCGCCACCACTGGCTTGAATTTTCATTTACTACTGTTATTATTAAGACTACCTTTGATTTCGAATTTAATTGTATTAGTTTTTCTCTTGTACAAAAAGTGCTCGCTGGTAGCTACATTTAAATTTTCTACTTTTAATAATTCTAAGACTAATTTCAAATAAAAAAAAAATTGCCCCTTTCAAGTAAAGTAAATCAAATTAATTGGGTAGCTATATCTTCTACACTTTGGTAGGTATAGATGATATATCCCATCTCGCATTATATAATATTAAGAGTATAAGTATGAAAAAATAAAATTTATATTATGAAGAAATGTCTTCTGGTTAAATATAAAAGTAGTAGAATACTAGGAAGAAGTGGTCTGCATTATTGAATTTCTCTTTATCTCTACAAACTGGTTTTTTAAAAGTCACCGCTAAGTTGTCCGTAAGGCCAGAAAATAGGCTTTTAAGATCAAATTTGGGGGAACTTTAACAGAAACAAGCGTTTTTGTTAAATAACTTGACTATCGTTTAAACTAGGAAAAAATAGTTTGCATCGTTCAATTTCTTTTTTTAATCTCTACAAACTGGTTGTTTAAAAATCACCATTTAGTTGTCCGTAAGGCCAGACAATAGGGTTTTAAGATCAAATTTGGGGGAATTTTAACAGAAACAATCGTTTTTGTTAAATAACTTGACTATCGTTTAAACTAGGAAGAAGTGGTTTGCATATTCAATTTTTCTTTAAAATCTCTACAAACTGGTTTTTTAAAAGTCACCACTAAGTTGTCCGTAAGGCCAGAAAATAGGATTTTAAGATCAAATTTGCGGAAATTTTAACAGAAACAAGCGTTTTTGTTAAATAACTAGACTATCGTTTAAACTAGGAAGAAGTAGTTTGCATCAATGAATTTCTCTTTAAGATCTCTACAAACTGCTTTTTTAAAAGTAAGTTGTCCGTGAGGACAGAAAATAGGATTTTCAGATCAAATTTGGGAGAATTTTAACAGCAACGTTACAGCCTCAGCGTTTTTGTTAAATAACTTAAACTAGAAAGACGTGGTTTGCATCATTAATTTTTTTTTTAAATTCCCTACTAACTGGTTTTTACTAATTTATTCTACTACTAATATAATACTAATATAAATTATAAACGATTTATAGACGATTTAAAGACGATTTCTTGACCATTTATAGACGACTTATAGACGATTTATAGACTTTTTCTTTCAAATAACTATCTGTTATGTGCAGTTAAAATTTAAATTTTAATTATATAGAAATCTGACAGAAACCCACCGATATTTGCCTGGAGTGCCTCATCAGCAAAGTCAGCGCTTTGTACCTTCACGGCGATGAAACTAATGTTATAAATACATTGTCTATGTGGAAATTAATTAATTTTTTTACAATTTTAAATAAATAAAGTTTGGTATTTTTTGGAAACTTAAAAAGTTGTAAACTTAACTGGCGCTGCGAACAGGATTATTCGTACAGAAAACTCACTTTTCCTGGTCAGTTGTTTAACGAAAAATCCATTGAACGTTGGACGAGAAGAAGAAGTAGCATGCAGAGGACATCTTCAGTGATTATTATTTTGTAATTACAATTTTCCTCCATCCTTTTTATGAGTACTTTTGATATTTTTAAAGAAAACTTACACGTAGTATTAGCCAGTCTCAATTTAGATACTACCAATATTTCTATTCAAGCAAATAGTTCTCAACCTGCTCAGAATCCTTCTGAAAATCTTCGAAACGTTCTTCGCCCAAAACGCCTATGACTCTATTACCTGAATTTTCTACAATTTATTAAATCAGTTGATAATTGTCTCAATCCACCACAAGAATTTATTTTAAATGTTAATATTGCTTCTCTTATCAAGGGTAAACCTAGAAACTATTTTAATTTTTGGAATAAAACAGTTTGGACTGAAATACCATATGCCCTTTGGCAAAATAAGGCGACAGACGTTCCGAATACATTTTAGTGACACAGTTATCCACAACGATACAAAAAACAAACGAGACATATATGACAATTATCACGAAAGAGTGTGCGACAATTTAAATGAATTATTACAACACATATCACTAAATTACAATCCCGAAACAATACATTTCAAAACCCCTTAATTGTAAATATTTGTCGCAGTTTAGAATTGAAAGTCTTGAAAGGGCATTTCAAAAATGCATTACTTACGATAATCATAAGAGTCAACAACAATACATGAATTTCCTAAAATAGTCAGCAAAACCCAAAACAAAGAATTAATCCTTTTAAGCAAACCCCGTACAAGCCTACATACAATATTGTTTCGTTTATATGGACGATGTAATTATATTTTCAATTCCCAAAAGGAAGACTTAGTACATATTGCAACTATTTTTGAAATATTTCAAAAAACGAATTTAAAGGTACAGCTTAACAAGTCTGAATTTCTTAGAAAAGAAGTAGCTTTTCTTGGACAAATAGTAACCCCGTTAAATTAGAGGCTATTCAGAAATTTCCGCTCCCAAAGACACTAATGGAAATTAAATCCTTCTTATGAAATACTATCGACGATTCATTCCAAAATTTCCAAAAATTATATCCCCATTTTCTCGATGCACCCGAAAGGGAGCAGTTATCGTCCCCAATAATCCACTTTATCCCGAATGCTTCGAAAAATGTAAGCATCTATTATCCAATGCCCAGGTTCTTCAATACACAGATTTTTTTAGCATTTTTTTCTAACTACTGATACTTCTAACATAGCCATTGGCTCGGTATTACCACAAGATAATCACCGAATCGCATATTATTCTCGAACCTTGAACTCCACACAACAAAATTATTAAATAACTGAAAAGAAGCTATTAGCAATCATCAATTTTCGCCCATATCTGTACTCTCAAAATTTCACTGTTAAATCTGACCATAATCCTTTTGTATGGTTTTATAAGAAAAAGATCCCACTTACAAATTAGCACGCTGGAGATTTAAACTAGAAGATTATAATTTCGAGGTAAAATATAAAAAAAGGTAAAGAAAATCAAGTAGCCGACGCGCGACGCCCTCCCTCGAGTGCAGATAAATGCAATCATCGGCAATTCTATGTGTGCCGAACCCTCAAATGTCAACGACTTGAATGACTTTGACCTCGACGAATTTCTCGAACAATTAAACGATAGACAACCCCCTAGTACCATTTACACGCAACACACTCAGCAGAAAATCCAATTGCGGGAATTCCGATTTCGGAAGAACCCATTAACATTTCAACAAATCAAATTATCTTTGTCTCTCAATCTAAAGAGTATGACGAAAATTGTTTAAAAGACACAGAGACACGGTAACAATTACCAATGACTGGATAATAGAAATTACTGATGCATTCAAAAGTTTACTGTGGACAAATCAAAAATTTCCTATAAAAATCCATTACGAATTTAGACTTTTTGTTTGTATAAATATTATAAATATTTTCTTGTATACATTTAAAACCCAGTCATACATTGCAAAGAAACGAAGCGCGTAGCTCTTTCGTAAATGAACCGACATACGTTTTCTTGTGCGCTGTTGGCAGGCTGTGTAGTTTATCCCTTTCATATTTAAAAATAGGTTTTACCTATAACTCACTAATAGCAACAAGTTTTATTAATTAGAATAGTTTCGAGATATATAAATAAAATGACTTGTAACAAAACAAAAAACGTATAAAATGTGTACAAAGTAGATTATCTAGTTTAACTACTTTCAGCAGACTTGATATTTTAGCAGCACCTATTTTTACACCATTAGGCAGGGCATTTTTGTACCTATCTTTTTTACATACGTACGCTTGCTTAAATAACAACTTTGCAAATACTAAGATAAACTATGGCAAACACCATTATTATTCCTGCAAATAAATGCAAGGATTTTAAAAGCGTTAAATGTGACACCACCGCAATTTAAAATAACTTTGTTTCATTCATACTATACGTCACGGACGTCACGTATAGTATTTTATCCATCGATAGTTTGCGGTGTTGCGATCCAGCAAATTGTTGCATATTGGGTGTTTTTGTTAATCTTTACACTTTTTTGGAAAAATTTCGGCTTGTGTATAGCTAACAACATGGTTCGCGAGTGCATTTTGAGCAAAAAACTGGAAAATGTGGGTGCTGAAGTATCTTTTCATAAGTAAGTAAGTAAGTAACGTTAGGGGATGATGTATTGCATAGTTCAGTGGTGTAGATTTAAATATTTTTGCCGTAATATCACATGTATTATCTACTTTTATATTACTGTTATTTTCTTTGATCTTTCAACATTATTAATTTCGCAAAAAATTGTAATTAATAGAAACACTTTAGTCTGGACTATAGTGGTAAAATAAATATGCTTATGCTTGATTTTTGGATTCCCAACTGAAAGGCATACAAGAAATATTTGGTTATCACTTGTAGGACTTGAAGAAAATGAAGGTATCTAAAAAAGAGTGTTATGCTCGGAGCATTTTGATCCTAATGATATTCTTCAAAAGGCAAATATCTCAAGCCAGGAGCACGGCCAAAACTAAGTTAATTGTTTCGAGGAAGCTCATTTAATGTTCATTTAATTGTTTATCCTCTAAGATGAAAGTTGGTAGTTTATCTTACAAAGAATTTTTATATTGTAAGTTCTTTAAATTTTGTAGGTGCTTTACAAGGACAAACTTTTTTATAAACCAATATTACATGCCTCTTTCTTTGATTATTTTCATGAACTACCTTATTATTAATCAAAATGAATACTTACCTTTACATTAAAAGTTCTGAATACTCTGTTACAACTCTGATTCCAGTATCAGTATTTTTGATAGCTCTAGTAACCAGAAGATAATTTATCTATGCCGCACACATTTATGGATGATAATAAGTAAGTTAGTTTACTGCCTAGTTTTACAAGTTAAAAACTATCAATGGATAGGTTTATTGTTGTACAGTTCTATGTGTTTTCGATTACCAGATCCGCTGTAAGAAGCGTTCCATTTAAATTCCCCACCTTGTACGAGCCCAGACGCACATGAATTGGACCAAAACAAATAATAAACACAATTTTATTTTTCTGAATTAGAATTTATTTTACTATTATAAATTCAACAGATACGATTAAGCTTATTTGATACCATGTGGTTTTGATAATTAATCAACAATATATAATATTTTTATCGACTACAATAATTATAAAATAAACAAAAAAGAAAAGTAATGTCTGGCGCAAATTAATTGGACCATCACCCAATCGTAATGATAAATATTTATTTATCCAATAAAATCTCTTGTATCATTTTTTCTGAAAATTATACTATCAAGTGGGCGTTGAAGAAATAATTTATGACGTTTGTTGAGTGATTCAATTTAGTTACTTGTCAAAATGGTTCGCGGAAAGTGTTTATCTGACGATTTAAGAAATTCTATTTTTCCGGCCCATAAGAAAGGACTTTCTGGACATAAAATTGCTCAAAATTTAAGTATTCCTCAAGGAACTGTAAGAAATATAATTTCAAATTTTAAAAAAACCGGAAATGTTGAAACAAAAGTTAAAACTGGCCGTGTTTCAAAGATTACTGAAAGAGATGATCGTGCTCTTCGGACACTTATTAAACAAGATCGCCGAGCTTCTTCTCGAGAATTGGCTGTAAAATGGGTCCATGCAATTGGTAGACCAATTTTAAAAGACACTTGTTTGAGGAGAATGAAAAAAATGGGATATGGATTCTACAAGGTAAGTTTTTACAAGAAACACTTATCTTAAATATTCAAATTTATCATTTCACTTTAGGCAAAGGAAAAACCACTTCTCACAGAGAAACAAAAAAGAAACCGATTGTTATGGGCAAAAGAGCACCGAAACTGCGTTCAACGTCAATGGGATTCAGTTATCTGGAGTGATGAAGCTAAGTCTGAGGTCTGTGTGAGGCCAGGAGAAGAACATCACAAAGATTGCCTGAAAAGAAAGGTTAAGTTCCCGGCATCTGTGATGGTCTGGGGCTGTATGTCCTCACAAGGAGTTGGACATCTCCTTTTCATTGATGCTATAAAGTACAAAAGTATTTTACAAGAAGAATTGTTGCCTTCCATTAATGAAATTCAACTGCCAGATGGAGAATTTATATTTCAACAAGATGGCGCAGCCTGCCATACAGCGAAATCCATAACATCATGGTTTCACGAAATGAATATTCCTGTTTTAAACTGGCCTTCAAGCAGTCCTGACCTATCTCCTATTGAGACTCTTTGGCATCAGATGAAAAAAGCACTTCGAACTACGCCAGTTCGCACAATTCCTGAATTAAAGGTTAAAGTTCAGGAAATTTGGAATAACTTTCAACCAGATTACTGTCAAACATTAGTAGGCACTATGCCATAGAGAATTGAAGCCGTTATAAAACGTAAGGGTGACGTCACACAGTGGTAACGCTGACTAAATATTTGGTCCAATTAATTTGCACCAGACATTAATTTTCCATTTTTTTTTTTCATTTTATAATTATTGTAGTTGACAAAAGTCTTATATATTATTGATTAATTGTCAAAACCCTATAGTATCAAATAAGCTTAATCGTATCCGTTGAATTTATAATAGTAAAATAAATTCTAATTCAGAAAAATAAAATTGTGTTTATTATTTGTTTTGGTCCAATTCATATGCGTCTGGGCTCGTATATAAGTATAATTGATTTAATAACTTTCATAAATTTAGTAGTGTTAAAAATCTAAATTTTGATTTAAAAATCTTTCATTTACCAATTTGTAAAACTGTTCAAATTTTAACCCCAAAATTGAATTCGTAAATTTGTTTAAAATAAATTTTGATTTATTTATCTTGTTTTTATTTTATTTAACATCTTTATATATAATAAATGTATTATTCTTGGAAAAAAATAGTGTTTTAAAGCTTTTTCTACATTCCACTGAACTTCATACTCTTATACCAAATCCAATCGGTTTTAAAGTTTAAACCTTTATTATAAAGTTTATTGCACACCATATCGGTTAGTATTTCATTATTATTTTTTTTTAATTAGTTATGATTTTATCTTTAATAAGATATGCCACTGGTATTAACAGACTTTTAGTTACGCACAACAGCACTCACTATAATTAGTCTATACGTTACTTGGTTTCACTTTATTTATATCAGGCGCTAATTTGTCTCTTATGTATTTGTCTTAGCGCAAATTTGTTGCAGCAAATTTGTCTCGCACGAATTTGTTTCGCGCTAAAATGATTCGGATCCTAAAATGTGAGAGAAACGGATGTTATAACTTGATAATGATATTTACATTTAACAAAAAGTCCAAGACTATTACGCTTATGTCTAAAGAATGCGTATAAAATTAGATATGGCAATAGATCAAGAAGAAGTATACGTATTTGTCAAAAATCTAGAATTACAGCATTGTGATATATAAAGTGAATACACTGCTCTTATTTAGTTTATTTTAAGTTCTGTATTTTTTATATTCCACTTCATTATCTTTTTATGGTTATGTATTAGGGCTTCTCTGGAAATATTTTATACAATTCTTTTAAAATTTATGATCGTCCAGAATAACGCTTTCCACTCTGTGTTACACATTATTAAAAAATTAAAAGCTCTGCAAACAAAATGGGAGCCTAGGGAATGATTATTATTATAAACGACCATTTATATAGGTCAATAACTGAAATAAATTGTAATAAACATTCAAAACCGACGATTGAAAAATTAGAATATAACTCGTTTGCATTACCGACAATATTATAATTAATATTAATGGGTAAATTTATTATACACAAAATTGTCATTTACTAAAATTATTTAATGGGATTTAAATATTTGGGTGACATGAAAACTCTATTCGATTAAAATAATTTATTTTTGTAGTGGTAGAGACTATCAATGATTATTATACTATTACCTACATATATAAATAAATAAAAATATTCTTCATATTTACGAGCCTATGTCAAATTTAACCATACAATATACCCAGTTTATAAATATTAACGTGTTAATTTTTATTTTTTTCGGTCACGGTTCCGTTTGATACTATTTAGTTTTTTTAGTTTTAAATATGCATTTTGAAAACCTTATTTACTTTGTTCTATACTTTATAAATATTGTTAAGTTTCAAAATAATAGAAGTATGTTCGGACATTAAAAACAAAAATGCTGCTCGTTTAATCATATTTCTATGAGTTATTTTAAACCTTTCTGAATCAGCAATATAGGTCCTAGCTAGGCTGAATAATTAACGTTTTATTTTTTGTTATTCTTAAGACCAGTGTTATTGTTACCCTACCAAAAGGCGGAAGTAATAACAATCCGTAATTCTTGAAGATAATTTGACCTGCAATGGGTATCCAGAAGACTAAAACACCTTGACATCAAATTCAGTTTTGTATGTGCTGCTGCTTATAGGGGTATTATCAGAGATAATAATATTCACGATGCCAAGATTAATTCGACAATCGATACTCTCTATTTGTAGGAAAGCGGCGAGGAAACGAAAGGTGAGAAGTAAGAGAAGGGATAAGGAGAAAAATTTTAAGCAAATACAACTTATTCTTATCAATGAATAAATGTGTAAGTCACTGTGCGCTTATAATAAACAACGTACATTTCCATGCCAGTGTAAGCCCTGTTTCCACTTCCAACTTAACATTACCAGCTTTTGGAATTTATTGAAAATTATTACATCTAATTTAGATAAATTTAATATAACAAATGATTCAAAACTTTTTGGGTTCAGTTGCAATAAAAAAGGTTGAATTATTTTAGCTTTTTTAATATATGTAAATAATTTTTTAACAAAACGAGAATAATGTAATAGGCATATGAAAACAGCGGATATTATACCCTTCTATGTGCCTTAGAATATGTCTTATTCAGAACCGCACGATATTTGTTAGTAATTACATCTCCTCGTATTATTTTTATTTTTTTATTTTTTTTTATTCGGGACACAGACAGGATTAGCCCAAAAAATTGTCCACCAGATTAAATGTTGTTTCATTCTTTTTTACTTCCCTCTATAAAAGGGAAGTATTGTAATCGTAAAAAAGTCACCTTCCTAAATTATTTCAGATTTTCACGTATTAGGGTCCTTAGATTACGATAAACATTGTTCCCCATTCTGTCGTCTGTCGTCTGTCGTCTGTCGTCTGTCGTCTGTCGTCTGTCGTCTGTCGTCTGTCGTCTGTCGTCTGTCGTCTGTCGTCTGTCGTCTGTCGTCTGTCGTCTGTCGTCTGTCGTCTGTCGTCTGTCGTCTGTCGTCTGTCGTCTGTCGTCTGTCGTCTGTCGTCTGTCGTCTGTCGTCTGTCGTCTGTCGTCTGTCGTCTGTCGTCTGTCGTCTGTCGTCTGTCGTCTGTCGTCTGTCGTCTGTCGTCTGTCGTCTGTCGTCTGTCGTCTGTCGTCTGTCGTCTGTCGTCTGTCGTCTGTCGTCTGTCGTCTGTCGTCTGTCGTCTGTCGTCTGTCGTCTGTCGTCTGTCGTCTGTCGTCTGTCGTCTGTCGTCTGTCGTCTGTCGTCTGTCGTCTGTCGTCTGTCGTCTGTCGTCTGTCGTCTGTCGTCTGTCGTCTGTCGTCTGTCGTCTGTCGTCTGTCGTCTGTCGTCTGTCGTCTGTCGTCTGTCGTCTGTCGTCTGTCGTCTGTCGTCTGTCGTCTGTCGTCTGTCGTCTGTCGTCTGTCGTCTGTCGTCTGTCGTCTGTCGTCTGTCGTCTGTCGTCTGTCGTCTGTCGTCTGTCGTCTGTCGTCTGTCGTCTGTCGTCTGTCGTCTGTCGTCTGTCGTCTGTCGTCTGTCGTCTGTCGTCTGTCGTCTGTCGTCTGTCGTCTGTCGTCTGTCGTCTGTCGTCTGTCGTCTGTCGTCTGTCGTCTGTCGTCTGTCGTCTGTCGTCTGTCGTCTGTCGTCTGTCGTCTGTCGTCTGTCGTCTGTCGTCTGTCGTCTGTCGTCTGTCGTCTGTCGTCTGTCGTCTGTCGTCTGTCGTCTGTCGTCTGTCGTCTGTCGTCTGTCGTCTGTCGTCTGTCGTCTGTCGTCTGTCGTCTGTCGTCTGTCGTCTGTCGTCTGTCGTCTGTCGTCTGTCGTCTGTCGTCTGTCGTCTGTCGTCTGTCGTCTGTCGTCTGTCGTCTGTCGTCTGTCGTCTGTCGTCTGTCGTCTGTCGTCTGTCGTCTGTCGTCTGTCGTCTGTCGTCTGTCGTCTGTCGTCTGTCGTCTGTCGTCTGTCGTCTGTCCCTAGATGTGAATCTGATGTTTAGGGATCTAGGGACCGCGGGTTCAGTTGTGTCATCTTGGGTTCTCTGAAAAAGTTCTGCAGAGCTCGGGCTGGCACAGCAGAATCACGTGAGTGTTATTTTTGTTTCGCCTTGACATTAAAAGATCAATATTAAATATTTATTTAAATTAAAATTTAATTAACAAATAAATCAAATTTCAAAAATTTTCTTTAAATTCAATACCAACAAATTTTTATTTTCTTTTAACCACCTCCAATCATTCGAATCACACTTGGAGTAACTTGTTCCACCACTTTCACATGGAAACAGTTGGTCAAATAATAAAAATAAATGTACAAATCAACTTAAATTTTAAAATATTATTAATAGTAGATAATAATGATTTAGGAAGTTGTGAATCTGCAGAAATATTTATATTTTGTAGTAAGGACGACAAAGAACTTGGTGGATATGCTTGTGTGGACAGTAGGTAGACTTTTTTACAATTATAATGTAAATAGGGGAAAAAACACTTTGAGTTTTTTTGGCCTCTTGCCTTTAACCTTTTCCATATTAACTATTATATTCTAAATTTAAATTCCAATATATTTTCCACAGTCATCCTCTATTTGTAAATTTTTTTTATTTTTTAATTAATTTGTTAACTTGTTTTCAATTGTACTCAATACGAATAGTGAAGGTGGTATAATTCCTTAGTTCCACACAAGCTAACTTGCTTCTGGATTTTAGATAAGCACTGATGATAGCACCATGCCGAAAGCGTTCTGCATTTAATAATTAAAAATTTTGCACGAAGTACAAGTCTTTTTTTTTTAATTTAAATATTAATGTGTTTTTTACAAAATTATTCAAATGAAAGTCTCTCAATCGAGCAAAAGTCATAAAGACATTTCTTGGAACATAAAACGCTGAATTGGTTTCAGTTATACATATATACAAATTGTTGTCA